>QVAJ01001218.1:0-17361 GCA_003546035.1 Mixornis gularis
TGTTTTCAGGCTTAGCTTGCACCAGGTTCCTACTGTGTTTTCTGTGCAATTCTGATGGAAATAAGCTTGTGTAGTGTCGTTTGTAGCTCTAACATGTTCAGAACAGTGTGAATGCTATATGTGGCTCAGGTTGCTTCAGTAGGGTGTTTTCAGGCTTTGCTTGCAATAGCTTCCCAATGTGTTTTCTGTGSACTTCTGATGGAAATAAGCTTGTGTAGTGTCGTTTGTACCTCTAGCATGTTCAGAACAGGTGAATGCTACATGTGGCTCAGGGTGCTTCAGAGGGGGGTTTGCAGTCTTTGCTTTCACTAAGTTTCCTAGGTGTTTTCTTTGCACTTCTGATGAAGAGAAGCTTGTGTAGTGTCATTCGTACCTCTAGCATGTTCAGAACAGGTTGAACAGTTTGAACCAGTACAAGGGCGCTTCATCTTCGCGGACTGGTCGGGGAAAACAGGGAAGGCCATTGTCACTTGGAAGGATGTATATGAGTGGACGGTTTTTGAGGGTCATCAGGACGGGTCAGCCCAGTTGGTTTTATTGAGGGCTGCTGTTAAGGCTTTTCAGGATTTTTCCCTGCAACCCTTAAATTTGATCTCGGATTCCGCTTACGTGGCCGAAATTGTCCAGCGGTTGGTCATTCAGTATTGAAGCAAGTCAGTAATCCTTTCTTTTTTCGTTTACTGGAGACCTTGTGTTGTGCAATTCGGGACAGGATTCATCCCTATTATGTTCTGCATGTACAAAGCCACACTAACTTGTTTGGATTTGTAGCGGAAGGTAACGTGAGGGCTGACAAGCTGGCCAACCCAGCGTGGGTGGCCCCTCAGCCTGATACACTCGCGCAGGCCAAGGCATCACATGGGTTTTTCCACCAGAACACACATTCGTTGCAGAAGCAGTTTCAGTTGACGCCAACTGAGGCCCGTGACACTGTCAAGTTCTGTGATGACTGTCATGCAGTCTCTGCACCTCTGCCGGCAGGGGTGAATCCCAGGGGCCTTAAGGCCTTGGAACTTTGGCAGACGGATGTTACTCAGATTGCCAGGTTCGGCTGGCTCAAGTATGTGCAAGTTACGGTGGACATGTTCTCCTCTGCTATATGGGGCTGGGTTCACACGGGAGAAAAGACCCGAGATGTCATTGCCCACTGGAGGCAGGCCTTTGCTGTCCTAGGCATACCTTCTGCTGTCAAGACCGACAGTGCTTACGCATCACAGAAGGTGCRGCAGTTCCTGCAATTGTGGGGTGTTTCTCATAAATTTGTGATCCCTCATTCTCCCACGGGCCAGGCAATTGTAGAATGCGCTCATGGTACACTCAAGCATGTTCTTCAAAAACAAAAACGTGGAATGCAGGGTGAAACCCCGCACAGTCGGTTGCAAAAGGCTTTGTACACAATCAATCACCTCACGGTGCCGCAGAACTCAAATAACCCTGTTTTCTCGAATCACCACCTTTCATTACAGGCTTTGGATGAGACACATCGGCCTCGAGCGAAGGTCCGGGTGTGAAACCTAGTCACCAAGCAATGGGAAGGTCCCTACGACCTTATCGCCTCAGAGTGTGGGTATGCTTGTGTCTCCACAGATACAGGAGTACGCTGGGTACCTGCGAAATGTGTCCATCCTGACCTGAGACCGCAGAGACAGAATTCGGCCAACGGACAGTCAGGAGACTGTGATCAAAATGAAGGTCAACCACTGGAGGATCCACTGAGTGACGACTCTGAAGTCGAGGACATGAGCGATCACTCCGATGGCCCTTCATGAACAGACTGAACAACATTCATTTTCTTTTTTTTGTTTTTCTTTTAATTAATGGAAAAAGGGTGAGATGTTGCCCTGAGCTTTCTGTCTTTTTGTCTTTCTGTAGAACTTCCTCACGCAGCTTCATGAAAACAATATCTATTCTTAGAATATTTAGATACTTCTCCTCTGAGAGAAGAAATGATTGATGGTGATGTCCACCATCCAGGTTGAAGAGGTGGTGACCTGTGTAGCCAATCTCTTGACCTCTGTACATATCTATAAATAATGGAATCAGATTGAATAAAAAAAAGGAGTTTTTCCTCACAGCCATGGTGTGAGTTTCATTTCAGTGTTCCTGAAATAGTGACATGCCTAGCTGCGGCCCACAACAGAGCGGCATGTAGCATTCACACTGTTCTGAGCATAGGAGGTACGAATTATTTTACACAAGCTTCTCTGCTCCTGGAGAGCACAGAAAACACATAGGGATCCTACTGCAGGCAAAGCCTGAAAACCCCCCTCTGAAGTACCCTGAGCTGCATGTAGCAATCACCCTGTTCTGAACATGGCAGAGGTACGAATGACGCTACACAAGCTTCTCTCCTTCTGGAGAACACAGAAAACACATAGGGATCCTACTGCAAGCAAAGCCCAAAAACCCCCCTCTGAAGCACCCTGTGCTGCATGTAGCATTCACCCCGTTCTGAGCATGGCAGAGGCACAAGCGACAATATATGAGCTTCTGTGCTCCTGGAGAGCACAGAAAACACACAAGGATCCTACTGCAGGCAAAGCCCCTCTGAACCCCCTCTGAAGCATCATGAGCTGAATTTAACGTTCACCTTGTTCCAGGCATGGCAGAGTCATGAGTGATGCTACAGGAGCTTCTCTGTTGTTGGAGAGCACAGAAAACACCTAGGGAACTTAGTGCAAGCAAAGCCTGAAAACACCCCTCTGAAGCACCCTGAGCTGCATGTAACATTCAGCCTGGTCCAGGCATGGCAGATGTACGAACGACGCTACACAAGCTTCCCTCCTTCTGGAGAGTACAGTAAAACATAGAGGGATCTTACTGCAAGCAAAGTCCCAGAACGCCCCTCAGAAGCACCCAGAGCGGCCTGCAGTGTTGACTCTGTTCCAGGCATGGCAGAGGCATGAGCGTTGCTCCACTATCTTCTCTGCTCTTGCAGAGCACAGAAAACACATAGGGATCTTACTGCAAGCAAAGCCTGAAAACCACCCTCTGAAGCACCCAGAGTGGCAGGCAGTGTTAGCCCTTTTCCAGGCATGGCAGAAGTATGAGCGATGCTACACAAGCTTCTCTGCTCCTGGAGAGCACAGAAAACACACAGGGATCCTACTGCAAGGAACGCCTGAAAAAACCTTCTGAAGCACCCAGTGCTGAATTTAGCATTCACCCTGTTCCACGCATGGCAGAGGCTCAATGACGCTATACGAGCTTCTCTGCTCCTGGAGAGCTTAGAAAACACACAGGGATGCTGCTGGAAGCAAAGGACCCAAACCCCCCTCTGAAGCAGCCAAAGCGATCTGCAGTGTTCACCCTGTTCTAAGCATGGCAGAGGCACGAGCGACACTAAACAAGCTTCTGTGCTCTTGGAGAGCACAGGAAACACACAGGGATCCTACTGCAAGCAAAGCCACAGAACCCCCCACCGAGGCCACAAGCTCCGCTTGCTGCCTTCTCTCTGCAAAAGAGAGCTTGCTGTTGCTGACAGCTCTGCCATGGAAAAGAAGCAACTAAGCAGCAGGGCCATTCTTCTGGCTGCTGCAGACATGGGAAAACTCCATGTGCAACAGAATGTCTTCCAGGGCTCAGAGGGGCATGAGTCATGCTCCACAAGCTTCTCTGCTTGTGAAGAACACAGAAAACTCAGAGGGGTTCTGCGCCAAGCAAAGCTTTTGGTAGGTCCCACATGGCTCTGAAAGCCTATCGCTAAATTAAATTTTCATCATTCATTTTACTATTGCCTATCTACTGTTGTCTATGAATGCCTGCTGATGGCCCTGCACCACAACCTATGGAGTTTCTTTAATATGTCCCATGAAATGTTTAGAGCCCTCTTGATTGTGAGTAGGTGCATCTGCTGATGTTTTTCTTCTCCTCAGTGGTCTGAGAGTGTTTTTTAATTCCACTGATGTACTGTGCAAATCTAGAACCATTTATATGCCTTCTGGTCTGTCCACAGGGCCTCTTTTTGCCTTTCATTTTACTTAAGAACCCCTGGAGCATCTTTGGTGCACCCCCAAGGAACTTTTGTGTATTTATGCATAAACTTATTCCTAACCCAAGGCCACAGCTGCAGTTACACCCAGTGGTACACGGTAGCATTCTAGTGTGCAGCATGTCTTTCCAAGTGCCTTTTGATGTATCACAGCAGTGTTTTTGACTCATCAGGAGTTCACTGGGGCACCTGATTACCTTTATGTTCCCTCTGTTCCTGTGCATCGAGCTACAGGGACAGGTGGCTGTCCTTCTAGCGGCTGCTAATAGCTTTTACTAATGGCTAATTAATTAATGGCTGCTTTCAGCTTTTGCTGTTTATAGCTTTGTTTTCACTTGAGAGTGTTATGACAAAAACACTGGCCTTGAGCCTAGACCGAGACTTGGGCACTGTATCACTGCTGTTCTAGTCCGAGCAACAGACATCTTGATTGTATTATAAAGGAATAAAAAGAAGAAAACCCAAAATAATGGTTTATATGTTTAAAAAGACCCATTATTTTTAGAGCAGAACAACCTTCTGATACACTTCAGGTCTTAAACAACATTTACAAAACTAAAGAGTGCCTAAAAAGGAACAGAATTGTAACAGAAGCAAAATGTTTCTATTGAGCATCTAAACTTAAACTACTTTACTACTTTTCATTTCAAATGAAAAACTCTTAAGGGCTCCTTTGGTTCAGAAAAGCAGATTTTATTTCAAACAGCAGCATACACATACAAAATTTTCAAAATATACATATCTGAAAACAAGAAACTGCATTTCATTAACCACCTTGCTGTGGTTTATCAACTATTGAATTATATTTGGAACCAGGTGGAGTTTCTGCACCATAGCCTTCCTATGAGTTGAATGCTCTCACATTTCATCATTGGTATAATCGTGCAAAATAACCCCAGGTAACTGCCAGTACCTCACAGAAAAGAACCCACACAGCTTGTCTGTTTACTATCACCTGGAGGTTTCAGCTACCTAAGTATTTTAAATATAGAAATGTTATTTTTAAGAGGTATGGCAAATAACAAACTTTCGGGAAACACCTAATGCACATCATAGACAAATTTGACTGGTTGTATACATCCCTGACGGAAGGTTCTTGAACCACGACTAATTCCAACAGAAGCAACATAGCAGCATTTTGGTAAGAAAAAAAGACAACCTTTCCTAAACCCCTTCCCTTTTATTTAGATATAGAACAAAGATTAAAATAATCAAAAGTTGCTTACATTGCTGTATCTTTAAAAGTATGATTGCATTACCAATTTTTTTGTTTCACCACAGCTTAAGAAGTGTCAGAATATGCTAAGTATAAATATCCTAAGCCATCCACCATTTATTAATTTTCTACATAAATCTGCTTAAAATATTATTTAAATATAACATCTTACTAGGAAAAAACACATCATCAGAAGATTCAGCTTGAAGCTAATTTTCAATTCACTAGAACATAATGAAGCTGCTCAAATTATGGCAAAAAACTTTGTTTTCTTATGGTAAGGGTGTGTTGTGCCTGAAAAACACATGCAAACAGATTAAGAATAAATGGTGATCACTTCACGTCCACTGCCTCGGACTAGGAGGACTCTATCTAGACCTTCTGTAAGAACTTCCAGAAATTCCATGTCTGAAGTACAATTCGGTCAAGGAATTTTTTCACAAGAAAAACAAAATACCTAGTAATCTCTCAAAAAGTCTGACATATAATGCAAAAATAGAGTCCAAAAAATTCAACAGAGTTTTTCTGTATCACCCTTTACTCTCCTGTTACCTGGTTATTCAAGTAGAAGTGAGGCCTAACTTGGGGAAAATTCCTAGTTTTGCCCTACTCATCTACAAAAAAAGATAAGAAGAGGAAATTTTAAAATTAGTTCAAAGTTAGGAAATCCTTTATATAAATAACATCATCACCACCACCCCCCGCACTATCAAGATTTTTTTATCTTTTATTTTTTAACTCTCTTTGTGTCATTTTCCTAAAGGAAGACTTATGCTTACCATACTTACTAATGGTTATCCCAACAGCTAATTGCAGAATCACAAAAATTAAATTCTCAATTTCAAGAAATATGGAATCAATACAGTAGCGGATACAGTTTTCATCCCCTTTTCTGTTTTTAGGAGGTCCAGGCATATTCAGGAGAACGAGCTGAGCATGCTGTGATTTATTAAGCACTACTCCGTTGAGCTTCACAGCAGTGTGCATTCTTCTCACATTTGACTGATTCCTAGCATGCAAAGAAATGTTTTTAAGCATTGTCATAATACTCAGGTAATTGAATCATACATGATTTATTTGAAATTTTAAGTATGTAAAACAAGTTATTTTCATAGACACTAGTATTTGTACATATTAAAAATAAATAAAATGCAACACCTTTGACAAGTACATTTAAGTCTGAAATTCAAGCAGTTCTAAGTAAATTGTCAGAATACACAAATCTTTCAGTTGTCACTTATATTTTACCGAGATGAATCAAAACCTTGGTTTCAATAGCTATTAAAGGTCAAACAGGAGACACTAAGAATCCCATTTATTCCAAATTTGCCCTATACCAGGACAATGACTTCTATAAAAAACTAACTGGATTTATACAAGAATTTCCAAACAATAAAATTACAGGAATGCAGTAGAAAGATCACAGTATTTATGTTGTGCAGTACAAGGTTTTACTCATGGTCCTTTGGAAACATAACAAAATTCTGTAAGCCAGTGAAGAAAATTCAGAAACACCATAGAATTTTGAAAACATTGCTAGTTTCTCATTTTGTAGCAGAAAGACAGTAAGCAGTGAACTCAAATTGAGTTTACCCCTTTACATTATCAAAACTTCCTACTATTTTCCTTGTTGCATCTACAAATATAATTGTTGCAGATTTGTGCACAAGAAGAAACTGCTAGGATTTAAAAAATGTCCTTATTTTTGTATCTCTTGTACGGTTTAGTGATTTTTCAGAACAAAATAAAAGAATAGTTTCCTTACAGTTCCTGAGGAACCGCTATCTGTATAAAGTTAGCCAAGGCTGGAAATGAGTCATATACTACAGTGTGGCCAAAATATTCAACTCTGCCTTACCCAAAAGATCTGCTGCCTAAAAGTAGGGTTTTTTTTTTTTTTAAATAAATAGTTAAAAGGTATTTGGCCTGAAATTTAGCAGCCAGTGGAAAACAGCTCTATCAATTAAATTGATTCTTCATGCTCTGCCACCTCTCATCTTCCCCCTACAAGAGGATGACATTTCTAAAACTGAGTTTATCAGTCCCTCCTGGGGGATTTTCTATCACAGTGGCTATCAGTACTAAGAACCAACTGTACAAAAACTATATATGGAACAAAGGAATGCTTGAAGCTCTGTTTTTAGAAGCAGAACTGCATTTTGAGAAGACCAAACAAGAACTATGAAGAGAGACAAGACTGTATAACTGAGATGTATAAATACTGAAACCAAAACATTATTAAACTAAAATGCAGGGTGTAACAGTGTGAATAGAGTGGGCAAACAATCAGCACTGAAATAAAGGCTCGTGTTGTGTAAAATGTGAACTGAGGCCGACAGCACTTATCCTTCAAGTATTGGTAGAACTCAAATCATACATAGTAGACAAAGTAAACTTCCAAAATTTTCATAAGCTCAATTTGTTAAGCAGATAAAATTAAGAAAATGCTGAACTCTGAAAAAAAGCAGAGCAGTCAAGTTCCACTCAAGAGATGTAGTATTCCATTTTTGTGTGCTGTCATACCCAATGCATATCCAAACTTACGTTATTTTTACACATGCATGGGTTTGTAGAAGGCAAGCAAGAACTGACTTTTGATGAAACATGAAAGTTCCCTTTGTGAACAAATATTTCCTATTGTCCAAGTAGTTGTAACACAATGGGAGGCTATTCTTCCAGAATAAAAATATATTCATTTTAATGCAGTTAATTAGAACACTAAATATTATGTTTGTGCAGGGAGGTATTGTCAAGTTTTATATTCTTACAGAAATTGTAACACATTTTGTGACTTACCTTTAATAGAAAGTTGATCATATTTAAGAGAACATTAACAAGTCACAATGATGAATATCTTTTCAGTGATGTGTTAAATCACACTATATTAAACAACGAACAAAAGAATACACGCACTGCAAATTACAATTTAGAAGCATGCACACAATGTACAAGATCACAAGAACCAGGAAACCTAGCCTATGTTGTTTAAGTGAAGTGAAATTTAGACTTACAGATTTCCCCATTCTCTATGTGAAAGGGAAGCAAATGCATAGGAAAAAAAATTATGGCATCAGGTACATTTTAAAGTCAACAATATTAATATACTGCACAGGCACATCAAGTTTGAACTGTAATTTCTACCCAATTACACACAGTAATCTTAAAATAATAATATCTGAAATCAGTGTCTTGCACAATTCCAAAGTAGTAATAAGAAATGCTTCAAATATATAAATTTTTAAAAACCCTAATGATTAGAGTGTAATGCAGCCTAGGACAATGCTTTAGAGCACGAACACAATAATTTTTGGCATGTGCAGAAGGCAAACTGTTTCTAAAGAGCTCAAAGCAAATCCACAACTTAGGACTTTAAGATACTAATTTTAAATTAAATGCTTTCTAACTGTATTGCCTGCAAGTCCTAGATTTAAGATGCGTTTCATTTAGATATTAAGACTTCCCTTGACATCCACAGTTTTGGTTTGGTCATGTGAAGAAAATAATTTCAGCTACACTTCTAAGCACGTTCTTCTAGAACTAAGAAAAGATGCAAGTGCTTAAAATCACAACATGTGGAAACAAACAAGCTGATTTCCCTCTGTCATTGTTTTTGTGTCTACTACATTGGTTTGACACAGGGAGTAGCTCTTACCTATTCAAGAAAAAGACATTAAAGAATATTTAAACAGGAAATACTTAATATAGCAAGACATATATATTTACACAAGTTTTATATTTCTTTAATTTACAGGATGAGGGCTGAATGTCCATTGAAAAAACCAAACAAGCAAAAAAAACACCCACCCCAACCCACCTCTCTTCCCAACAAAACACCCCCCACATCCAAAAAACATGCACCCAAATCAAAAACATAAGTTAAACGCCTTGAAAGACTATCTGCTTCTTTGGTACTCCCTCTAATAATAAACACAATAAAAATACAGGGACATATACAGTAATTTTTCACCCACAGGAAGAAAGCAAAAGTTACCATTAAGCTTTTTAACATATATGCTTTCTGGCACAATCCAGAAGTTGAGTTTACAGCTTGAAGTCTGTCATATTTAAACTTCATTGACAACATTCTTGTGAATGACTTTTTACACTCCACCCAAGTCCATGCTATTTTTACAAGAATGCCATTTAAGTTTAGTGTATGAAAAGATTATTTTTGTATTTAATTTTAAATAAAGCAGAATCTCTTAAAAAAACAAAACCCAGATAAAACAACCAACTAACCCCCACCAACCTGTCTGTCCCCACCCCAACTCCTTTAAAATACACACAATGAAATAAAAAGTTCAACATACTACATGCATACTTACGGCTTCATGTTGAAAATATCTTTAAAGCCAGACATATTTGAATCCTTGTTTTTATGCTTTTCTGCTACAAACTTTTCTTTAGTCCAGGTCATTTGCACTTTCTCTGGCACAGCAGCAGCCACACTTGCTTCAACTGCTGGAGCAGAGCGTGAGGCAGTGTTTTTATCATGGATAAGCTGGGCCTGGCCACAAAACAAATAATCACCCCAAGATTCAGCCAAAACCAGCAATTGTAAATTACATGTTATTAAAATTTTGAAAAGGAGTTTCACAGCGGTAGAACCGAAGAAGCGTAGGAAAAAATGCACCTTACTTTGACAACAAACATGAGACTATTGTGACTTCAGAATGAAGTGAAATTTCTTGTAAAAATGTTATTTGTTTATATTTGCAAGACTACATCTTGCCTGGAGCATTACTTTTGTAATGAACAARAGTGAGGTTGAATTCCACCAGAGAGTACTTTATTAACATCAGGGTATTTTGACACCAAAAAACTTGAAAGCCAGTTATCTCATTGTTGACAAGTTACATTATTTTCTCAGATACTGTTGTAAACACTGTCCATTGCACGTGCCTTTAGCTGAACTACAGCATGACTCTCATGATGCCAGTATGGGACTGGCTGAATTCAAGGCTAGCTATAGATTTAGATTATTATATTAGATTATTTATGCCTGCAAGAGCATATTACACAATACAACCAATATAGCCATGAAGAGGTCTTCTCTCCCCTTTTAAGAGCAGAAACTCAAATCAACTTCAAGAACTTGCAAGCGCATATGCATGTTGGAAGAATATTATGTTTTCTATTTTCCATTCCCCTTGCTTCTTTGAAAGAAAAAAGAGATTAAACATTTACTTTCCCTCACAATACTTTGTCCATAGGCTTCTCTATTTCCATCAAATGCAACACAAATACAGTACCTTAGACTCCGAAAATTATAAGCGAATTGGTATTTGGGGGCAGGATTCTCTTCGTACTTTGGAGTTTTCTGTTCTGGAGGTGGTATTTCTTTTTCTCCTGTGATTGTTTGCTTTTTGTTTAAGACATTTAACAGTTCTGAAAGCTATCCAGAGACTTGTTAAATCATGAGTTAAAGCTCCTGTTCCATTTGGGAACCTCAGTAATTCACATGTTAAACATGGTCACGGTCCCTCCATACACATGGTAATTCAAACTTTCATACAGGTCAATAAAAAGCATTAATAAAATCCAAGCAGATGAGAATACTACTTTTGTTCTCAGAAAAGTGATTCTTTTAGGGGCTCATAAACTGCAATTGCAGGTGGTTTTAAATGCCTTTGAAATTTGGTGTATTCCCTAAATTATTTCCTAGTCCCTATTATTCAGGATTCTCAAATTCTGGAATTCAGTTCTGAGGTTCACATAAATGTGAGTATTTATGTAGGAAGACCATACATAAATTAGTATGGTCTTCCTACATTCACTGGCGATTAAATGATGAGCAAAGACCACAAATCAGAAGTTAATGTGAATACAGTTCTATCACAATAATTAAAAAAAGCTAACAAGTACACGCCAATATTCTAAATACTATGCAGCAGCATCCAATGAAATAAAATTTCAAAGGAACAACTGTAAGATGAGTTCAGTACCCCTATGCTTCAATGGAAGAAAATTTACCACTTTTAGCAAAACAGTGACACCAAGAGAAATTCTGGACCTACAATATGTGTTTATAAAAACGCAAACACAAAAGCATATTTTTGTTAGTGCTATTTTGATACTAAGTTCAATTAATGAAACACAACATGTTGCTTTCTCACTCCATGATGAAAGGGAATACAAAGGTATACAGCACTTCTACAACTAGGCTACACATTTTACATATGAGCAACACTTCAAGTGCACACTAAACTCGTTGATTACATCAGGGCATTTCCTTTCAGTGTCACCACACAGAATGCAGTAATGACATATATGGGTTAACAATGGCTTGCACCCCTTAAAAGACCATATATCAATATGGTCTCCGAGAATCTTCAATACTTCAATAGAGGGACTATAAAGGAAGTCAATGGTTTGTGAAGGCATGAAATATATTTATTAATGTAACAGCCTGCTTCTGGCTCTTAAGAAAACAGGCAGTGTCAGAAATATGTTTCTTTCACAGAAAATAAGTGTGAGAAAGAGAATATAGTTCACATCACAGAAGCATCATCTAGAGACAAGAAATACAGGGTAAGATAATTTAGAAAAAAATATTAAAACTGTTCTGTAATAATGAATGATTAAGTTGTTCATGTGTAGCTCAGTTTGCAATAGTGGTACTTGAAGTGTTGCAATGGAAAATATGTCTAGTCATGGTCAGCACTATGTCCAACTACCTCTTCCTCTCGATAATCATTAGTCAGCAGTGCCTGAGCATCTTGGACAACGGACAATGGACTGGAGTAGCTTTTTCTTCTAATTGAGCCTTGAGACTCATCTGTGATGCTCTGAGTCTGGGACAAAAAGGTTACCAACGACAAAAAAAAAGTCTACAGAATAAAGCAGATATCATATTATTCTTCATTTTAATAGATGAGATGTGGTATTGGCATGTAAGGCTCTTTTTAAAATGCTTAGTAGTTAGTTATGAAGCCCTTTTACAGACATTTGTGAAAACATGAAGCCAATTGAGTCATTCAGTCTCTATGGGAAGCTCAAATATTCACTTGTTTTTGAGGGTCACATATGTATATATTCAAGTGAATTTTTTCACTCATTTACAATCAAAAGCATGAAAAAAAAAAATAAAGCATGTGAGAAAGCTACTTTTCAACTGTAAAAACCTAAAAATATAATGATTCACAAACTATAATTGTGTTCCTCACCTGCATGCAACCAAATTTCTGCCAGTCTTACCTAACAGCACAACCCAACACAATTTGTTGGTGGAAAGAATTATTACTTTCTCATAAGTCTCATTATCACTGCCTTGCCCAAGAGTTCTTAGTGAGGATTAACCAGAGAAAGAAGCAAACCACCAAAAAGGGAAGCAAGAAAGTGCATGAGGCTCTTCATTTTCTTTCCCCTTTGTAGCACTATAACTAAGTCAAATAAAAAATGTTTGCCAGTTACACCTAACTTGCCTTTGTTATGCTTTGCAAGCATAACATATTATATTTACAAGCATATTATATTTACACTAAAATAGAAGCAAATTGACCAAGTTTTCCAAAAAAGTAAACAAAAATCTGGTGAGTGCTACAAGAAAACTCAGAGGCAAGGTCAAATCAGTTCTGTTTTAAAAAAGTGACAGGAGAAGGGAGGGTGAGGGTGATTGCTCAGGGATAAAAGCATGCCTATGACTGAAACAGCAAAGGAACACTGTACAAAACCAAATTCTCCTCTTTGGGAAGGTCCGAGCCTCATTTGAAGGTATACGCGCACAGAAGTGAGGTTAAAGCACTAATCTTGGGTGGTAATAGGAAACCAAATTACACTCACTATTCAAAGCTGGAATACCAGGTTATATTTGAATGCCTGGAGGCAGATATTAAAAAGAAAAGCAATGCTAATTTGAACTAGTCATAGTAATAAAAGAAATGTTTTGGACGTCAGCAAAAAATTGAAAAGAATGGTTCCGCTCAATTAAGAAAAGATGACCAAAGTAAGAATGGGCTGTGCACACTGAGTGCATATACTAATCTTGTAGCTCCAGAGGAAGTGAAGACATAAACAAATCACATTTTCTTATGAAAATACAAAAGAACAAGGTAGCTTTAGATATCATAATCAGAAACAATAAATGGATATGACTTTTATTTTTGGACAAGGCAGTAAGTACTAGAGGTTCTTGGAATTATCAAGGATTTTACTTCAGACCCTGAAATAAATTCAGTGGTGTTTTGAATGTCTCAGATTTTACCCTGCCCGATAAGAAGGAAGAAACTGATGCTATAATGGTGATGGTAAAGTTCAGATAAAAGTGAGTAATAAGGAAAGAAAATTATATGGAGAAAACAGAAAGAAATAAAAACTTCCAAGCAAATATACTGTGAAGTATAGTCCAGATTGCAACCAGCTCAGAGCTGAGAAAAAATTCTTTCATCCCCTCTGCAATTTATGTGCTATAGAATACAGAGCACTAGCTCCTACTAATCATGTGAAAGTTAAATCCTCCAAAATMTACAACAGATAAATCACTCAAACTCCACTGGAAAAATACTACTTGTTCAGCAAAGAAACAATAACGCTGAATAAGATGTACAGAAAAGTTTGGATTTTTACTGGAAAGATGTTAGGCAGGCTCAAATTGAAAGAAAACTACTATGACATGGGTAAGGAAGAGGATTTACACTGATAAACTGTAACAACAGCAGGCATCTTCAGGATCCTTGAAAAAATCCTATGAGGTGAAATATTAATAGAGAGAAGAGGAAAAAATAAAAGGAAAAAAAACATAAAAACACCAAACTGCTTGGACTTGTATGATTAACACCGAAAAAGAAAAGCCACAAGAAAAAAAGCTAGCTGTTCTACAAATAAGCTATTAAACACAGTAGACTTCTCTTGTTTGCCATGGGATGGAAATCACTTATGTGATGGCAAAGTCAGAGCATTCACTATCTTCTACATCACTAAAACGTCTTGATAATATGGAAGGAGTTTGCAGAATAGATGAGGGGGTAGAAGCACAAGCCAAAAGGGAAGGACTTATAAGTTACAAATATTCATAAAAATACAGCTGAATGAAGTTTGTTGCTACAACATGCAAAATAGTAAGAATAGTGGAGCAGAAAAACCGGCATTTCCATCTTGATATTATAGGATTATAGTTTGTTGGCCTAATTTTGGTTCCAAAAAAAAATTAGTTGACTCATAAAGCATTCAAAATTATGCACAAACTAAAACACAAGCCAGTGTGATTTGAACAAATCTGTATTATACTGTGCAATATGGTGTATTTGTAAGTCATATGAGGAGTGGCTGAAAGAGGCAGGGCTCTCTAGCATGGAGAAAAGGAGGCCCAGGAAGAACTTTCTCACTCTATTCAATTGTTGCGGTGCTTGTTTTCCCCAATGGTTTGTCCCTGACCTCCCTATGAGTTTCTCAAGATTGGTTCTGTCCCAGGTCTGTTCCCTCCTTCACCTGTTGATCAATGATCGATTCCTTCCCCCTGTTCCAGAAAGTTCTACTCTCCTCGAAACCCTGTTGGCTCCTTGGCTTTGTATTCCCTCATTGGTCATAACCTTGTAAGCCACTCCCTGTGATCCTCCTCTACTGGATAGTTATTGGTTACTATATTGTACCCACCCCTTGTTCCATCCCTGTTTAAAAGATCCTGTATCCCCATGATCATTGCTCTCTCTCCCTGGACTCTTCAGTTACAATAAACCTGTGGTTGGAATCTCACACTGAGAGCCTCCTCCTCTTTCGCCTGATCCCAGACGTGGCTCACTCCATTAGCTTGGGGGTGTCAACCCCGGAGGTCCTGCCTAGGCATATTCTATGCCTTGGTAGCGCCCCATGTTGGACACCAACTGACGCGTTTTCCCTTGAATCTCCGAAGCCCCGGCTTTCAACTACCCAGAAGACAGTTGTAGTAAGGTGGGGGTTGGTCTCTTTTCCTCAGTAACAAATGACAAGACAAGAGGAAATGGCCTTAAGTAGTACCAGAGGATGTTTAGATTGCACATTAGGAAAAGTTTCTTCATGGATAGGGTTATCAAGCATTTGAATGGGCTGTCCAAGGGAGGTGGCTGAAGTTGAGTCGCTGGAGCTATTTAAACAACGTGTAGATATGGCATTTAGGGACATGGTTTAGTGGTGGACTTGGCAGCGTTAGGTTAATGATCTGACTTGATTTAAAGATCTTTTTCAACCTAAATGATTCTATGATCCTAAGACCAAATCACAATTAAAGATAATCAGTATAGCTGCATAATTATGAACCTGAGCTACTGATGTCAATTTTGGAAAGGCTCTGAATGTATTCCACACTGATGCTCAAATGTTTTGCTAACCAACATTTGCACTCTACAAAAATAGGAAAACTGTTAAAATCTGTTTAAATAAAAAAAATATTTCTTTCCCCACATAACTTTAACCTTGCAAGTAAAACTGGTTGTAGAGAACCACAACACAGTTAAGAAAGTTTTTGACTACTTAGGAACTGATTAGAAGCCACACCCAAAAGACAGTACTTTCAGATTTTTTACAGAACATCCTGCCAAGTCAAAGTTCCTACCTCCCTTTCTCTTTCATTCTTTGATAGCTGCATCTGTTTCAGCATCTGAGATCGCTGTTCCATCATAAGTGTCTTCTCATATGTGAATGCAGAAATATCATTTTCAAACTGCAAAAGAAATTGGCATTAGAAACACCAGAAGAAAAGTACTATTTAGAAGAACAACAATTAGACAGTGTATCTATCATATCTGTATTCATTAGGTGGTCCTGGATGTATTCATGGTATTAGAGTAATCCTAAGCATATAACTGATCAATAATTTCTGTCCTCATTCTTAAAACCTAATCTTCAAACAGCCATTTCATACATACATACATACAGTGAACTATCCTACTGTAACAATATTTTTGTGGTTTTATCCACATTGGAACAGACTTCTCACTATTCTGTTCCAACTAGAAGTGAGAGTTGAAAGCACTTATTTAAACTGAGTCGGCATTGCTACCACCTGAGCATGTGTGTACACCTGTTTTCTTCAAAACTGTAACTGCTAGGCCCAAATAACATCCTTTCATCGGTGAAAAATGTTCATAAACAGAAGACACTAGCAAGAAATTCTGGCATATATTCTCATAATGCCTCAAAACTAAAATACAACATAAAAATCTGTAGCAGTCACCTGTGTTGTCACTGACTTGTAACATATCTCTTATCCTCTGGAAAATTCTCAGAATTAAATATTATCCACAGAAGAAAAGAAAAATTTGTATTTCTGTAGTGGTTTAACCTCAGCCAGCAAACAAGGCCTATTCAGACACTCACTTCCCCACAAGTGGATTTGGGAGAGAATCAGAAGTACAAAAGCTAGAGAATTCACGGGTTGAGATAAAAGACAGTTTAATAGGAAAAGCAAAAATTGTGAACACAAGCAAAGCAAAACAAGGTATTAATTTACTGCTTCCCATGGGCAGGTCCCCATCATGCATAATGGTTACTTGGGAAGACAAACGGCATCACTCCAAACATTCCCTCCTTATTCCCTCTTCTCACCAACTTATATACCAAGCATGATATCATATGGTCTGGAATATCCCTTTTGTTAGTTTGGGACACCTGTGCCAACTTGTGTCTCCTCCCAACCTCCCCCAACTCCCTTGCCAGTGTGACAGTACAAAAAGCAGAAAAGAACTTGGCTCTGTGTAAGCCCTGCTTCACAATAACAACATCATCTCAATATTATCAACCCTGTGCTCAGCACAAATCCAAAACACAGCCCCATACCAGCCACCATGAAGAAAATTAACTCTACCCCAGCTGAAACAAACACAACTTCCTATACTGTCTTCTGCTCAAAATTCGACCAAGGCTGAGCCTTCTCATGGCACTCTGTGTTCTTTCAACTGTACATGTCACAGCATTTGAGACTTTAATGTTTAGTAGTCTAATCAAAGAACAGTAGATTTTTCACAAGTAATTTTTTCCTAAGCAATTAAAACAATTATTAAAATTGTTTTATGATTGATTAGCATGAAAAATCTTTTAGTAAGTTCTGGTGATTCTAAAAACTAGTTGTGGTATGTTGCAGCCGTGAGGCCTGCTAGGCCTCCCTGGCGGTCAGTGGCCTAAGGGCCTAGTCATCATGACTAAGCAAAACAACCCTTCTCCCGCGTTCGGACCCTCTCTTATC
>QVAJ01001261.1:0-16557 GCA_003546035.1 Mixornis gularis
AATTATATGATAAAATCTCTACCATCAACAACGAGACAGCCGACCATGTACCTCCCACCAGGCATCCTACACTTCCAACCTTCACAATAYACTAATCCGGAGGTCCCATTCAAACCCGGCTCCTGCAAAATTATAAACTCTAAACAGGGACTCATGTTTGATAAAAAATCTATTGTATCAAGGGGAAAAACCTAGCCAGAGGGAAAGAAAAGAGTTTAAGAAGGGAGCCTTACAGAATGACGGGGAAACAGGCGTCCCAGAGACCTGGTATGGGTCGGTCAAGGGTCTGTTTCCTCATTCGAACGAGTTTGGGCTCTGCTGTGGCTGTGATCTTCGCAGGTTGTATCATTTGGTCAATTGTTATTGTATTTATTGTTATTTTTTTCATGTCGCGRATTTTTTATTGAGAAAATTAAAAACTATAATTTTTTTTGATTTTCGTTTGGTGCACTTCATTTATAACAGAATTGGTGCAACCCCGACGTGATATAGTCGTGTTTTTTTCTCCCGCGAAATCCCTACGCTGCTCGGGAGGCGCCCCGCTATTTTAGCGGCCTGACAGTACAAGGGATTCTCGCTGGGACCGACTATAGAACCAAAATTTTTTGCCAAAAAGTAAAGCCACAGCAGGGAAAAGCCCAAGTTTAAAAGTTTTTTTTGAGGAACTCGCAGGCAGCCCGGAAGGCGGGACTGACCTAAGCCGCGGTAAACTTTTTCACCTGCAAAACTCTAAGTGCAYGAAGAACCCACAGGGAAAAGAGCTGTGAGTAACTGTGGTTGGATGAGGTGTGATTGGACGTGTGTGTGAGACGTAGAATTTCCACGGCGCGAGTGTAGACCCCGGAAACGCCGCAGTTCCACGATTCCCGCGAAGGATGTGGTCGGTTAACGGGAGAAGCGAAAGGCCGTGAAAAAACACTGCATACACCTGGCAACTCCTGGGCCAAAGGGGGACCAGGGAGTTGATCACAGGGGGGCCGAGAGGAAAGGGTACGTCTTTTTCGAGTTCGAGACTGGTAAGCCTCTCAGCCCTAGGGCTAAGGTAGCCCAAGGAACTTACCGAGCGAATCAGAGGAGGTCCTCTCCGAGGTAAACCCTAGAGCAGCTCGCTAGGAGTCATCGTTGAAGAAGAACTGATTAGCTGGTAAGTAGATTCAGTCCCGGAGGAGCGAGAACTGAAAGCAGCCAAGAAAAGTGAGTCAGTTTTAAAATGGGCCAGGGAAATAGTACTCCATCGGAGATGGGGCAAGGAAATGTCCTGAAAATCCCCAGAGAAAGTCCTCTGGGATGGATGCTAGAAAACTGGGCTGAGTGTCCTCAGAAGAGGAAGTTGTCTAAGGAAAAAATAGTATACTATTGCACTGAGGTCTAGGGAGGAAAAGAGATTCGGGACCATCTGGTTTGGCTGGTATTTAGAACATTTGAACCGTGAGTAAGTAAAGCTCTGAACCGGTTCATGGCCAGAGAAAAGCCGGAGGAATGAGAAGAAAAATTATACGCCGAAATCTGAGAGCCCCGAACAAGTTTGTACCCAATAAAAGCTAAAACGGGAGGGAATGGACAAAACCACAAGTGGGACCCTTTAGATAATCTCCCTCCCCCTGTTCCTCCTCCGGTCGCAGCACGAGAAACATTGTTTTCTCACCATAGGCCTATGGCACCGCTGCGGCCACAGGAGTGAACAACACCTCCCCCTACTGGTGAGGCTCCGGCCTCCCGGACAACCCCTCTCGTTCCCACCGAAAGCAGCACACACGCACACGGGACAGGGCTCCCAGAGCCCCCGAAAGGGGCAGGCAAATCRGCGCCTCCAGCAAAAATTTCTTATTCACCCCCGATGACGAGACATAGAACTCGGAAAAATGACGGAGATGAAGGCCCTTCCTCCCTTTTTCCCTTAAGGGAAGTGCCTATAGCGACAGGAGTAATTGGATTCGTAAATGTGCCCATCAATACGGCCGATGTCAGGGCGTTCAAAAAAAAAATGGAAAAATTAATGGACGATCCTCTAAGTGTCGCTGAAAGGCTGGACGAATTCCTGGGAAACAGTATTTACAATTATGAAGATTTGCAATTTATTATAAGGTCACTGTTCAATACAGAAGAAAAGGACATGATTCGGAAGGCCGGGATTCGGGAATGGGACAGACGGAACCCTCAAAGGGATCGAGGGGAACAGAAGTAGCCCAATACTGACCCCCGGTGGAATCTCCAGACAGAGGAAGGAAGACGCAATATGATAGACCTCAGAAACATGGTAATCCAGGGGGTGCGGGAAGCGGTTCCAAGGGGCCAAAATATTAGCAAAATTTTGGGGGAATGCCAGAGAAAGGAAGAATCCTCGAGCTGCTAGCTAGAGAAATTAAGAAAAGGTTTGCAGATGTATTCTGGAACTGATCTAGACTCCCCGTTGGGGAAGTGTTGCTTAAAACTCAATTCGTGGCAAAATCTTGAGAAGATATCAGGAAGAAATTAGAAAAAATAGAGCACTGGTAAGAGAAAGAATTGCAAGAGCTGTTGAGAGAGGCTCAGAGGGTTTACATGAGGCGCGATGAGGAAAATAATAAAATTCAGGCTTGGGTGATGGTAGCGGCAGTAAGGGAGGCCCAAAAACAAGATTGACCTCAAGTAAAAGAGAACTAAAAATCAAGCCAAAATGAGGCAAAGAAGGAACCAGACCCCTGCTAGGAAGGGGTCTCGGGGAAAGAAAGAAAGAAAGTATTGAATGTTTTTATTGCAAAAAGAAGGGTCATCTGAAAAAGGAATGCTTCCAAAGAATCAAGGATGAACAAGTATTCCAAGAGGACTAGGGGTGTCGAGGGCTTTTTCTTTTAGAGACCAGAACGTCTAAAGAGCCCTTGATAACTCTGAAAATCGGTCCCCAAGGGGAGGAAATTACCTTCCTGGTGGATTCAGGGGCAGAAAAATCCACCGTGCAGAAAATCCCTGCTGGATGTGAAAAAGGTAAGGAATACATGTTAGTAGTGGGGAGCTAAAAGAATTCCTTTTAGACCCCCAATAATTAAAAATGTGCAAATTGAATCCCCAACCAAATTCTGCATCRGAAACCTATTACTGGTAGAAGAGGCAGAATATAACCTCTTGAGGAGAGATCTAAATATAGCTTTGGGTATAAACCTAATTGTACAAGACTCCCACCTAGTGGTCAGCTTGTATAAACTACCAACCCAGGACGAGGARAGAATTAACCCTAAGGTCTGGCATTGTCCGGGGGAGGCGAAAAGATTAGATATTGAACCTATTCAGGTAGAAATTGATGAACCTAATAAACCAATTAGAATAAAACAATACCCCATACCCTTGGAGAGACGGAGGAAGCTGAAACCAATCATAGACGACTTGTTAACAAAATTGCTGCAGTACGTGGATGATCTTCTGGTAGCTAGTTCCGAAGAAGAAAGTATACAGCTATCCGAACAGCAAAAAAAGAGTGGACTCACGCATCCCGAGCTAAAAGAATACCACCACAAAAAAAAAGACCCTGAATAGACTGTGACCTCTGCCCCGGGCGATTTGCGGCTTAAACTCCGGCGCCGATGAACGACTTGGATCGAATAAAGTGTAAAATACCCAGTTGTAATTGTTTTCCCTTAATTCATTTCCAGTGTGTATTTTGTAGTAAAATTTGGGTAGTTCACTGCAGGAAAGAAAACAGACTCGATAGCCATTGTGTTAAGTGTTATCAGAAAGAGCTGAATCTCACGAATCTTGCTCTGAATACTGCCCAAATTTTAGGAATTATTAAAAAGAGACCATATGAGTAAGCTGTTTTACTCGATCTTAGTATCCGTAGAAAATTACATACAAAAGCAGGAATACTGGACGCTGAGTGCCGATGGACTAATCGAATCCCATGCACGACTGACCCTGTCAAGCTCAGCAAGTGAGGTACATATAAGAAAAAGTTTGAAGTACGGGCAGAGTAGATCCCAGAAGAATTTCCCTGCTGCTGAGAAGAACTACAAGCCCGCCGTTGGGAACGCCCCCCCCAACGGGCAAAGGCCCAGGCAAAAAAATGAATCTTAAGATAGTCCTACTAGCCCTGAGCCTCATGGTCAGTAGAGTGGCGGAGAATCAGGTCTCCGACTCACCATCCCCCATAGGGGAATGCTGTACCTGCACTATGTTTATCCACAGAAGAGTGGCTCCCGCTGAAAGCCCTCCACCAAAATGCTTGACACCCCTGGGTCAATGTGTCGATCGAAGCAATTAGTATCAAATTTGCAAAAATAATAAAAAAATAATTTGTTTTAATACAGAGGCAGAACCCAGAGATAAGACCAATGAGGCTCATTCCTCCAAAAAAGCAGGGAATACCCCTCGAATTCCTAATTGTTTAGAGTGTAACCAGACTATATAGAAAGAAAAAAAGCCTTTTTTTGTTTTTGTAAGATATCACCAAGTACACAATATCTGTTATAATAAAAAAAATTAGAAAAAGTGTAAATAGAGTAAAAATTAAATATACCTTTGCCCGATCAATATGTCTCCCTTAAAAAGGGGGAGGAATTGATATAAATAGACAGCCTATATATTGATCGGGGCAGGAAATTAATAACTTTTAGAAATACAGTAGGAACGGTGCAGAGAATAGGGGGTTTGGGTTTTTTTCCTTTTTTTTCTCTCTTCTCGCTCACATACTAAGGTCACGGAGACACACGGAGAGGGGAGGACTGATGCCAGCTACCCCCACCAACACAAAGGAAAGATGATRGTCGCTAAGGGACGCTTTCAATAAGGACAATTGAAGAGCTCTGGTCTTTGGGAACATACATCTGCAAATGAAAGACCATGGCCAGGTGGAGTTCAGGAAACCAGATCTCCAATTATATGATAAAATCTCTACCATCAACAACGAGACAGCCGACCATCTACCTCCCACCAGGCATCCTACACTTCCAACCTTCACAATACACTAATCCGGAGGTCCCATTCAAACCTGGCTCCTGCAAAATTATAAACTCTAAACAGGGACTCATGTTTGATAAAAAATCTATTGTATCAAGGGGAAAAACCTAGCCAAAAAAAAAGAAAAGAGTTTAAGAAGAGAGCCTTACAGAATGACGAGGAAACAGGCGTCCCGGAGACCTAGTATGGGCCGGTCAAAAGTCTGTTTCCTCGTTCGAACGAGTTTGGGCTCTGCTGAGGCTGTGATCTTCGCAAGTTGTATAATTTAGTCAATTGTTATTGTATTTATTGTTATTTTTTTCGTGTTGCGAATTTTTTATTGAGAAAATTAAAAACTATATTTTTTTTAAATTTTTGTTTAGTGCACTTCATTTATAACAATATCAAGTCTAATTTTAATTTAAATGTGGCAAGGAAAAATAATTATCCTTGAATCACTAAATAGCTATACCAAAAAATTCACAATAAAATTACCTTGCTAAAACTATGAAATAAAAAACAAACAACTGGTAAAGCGGACAGTGGAGTTTCATGTACTAATTACAGCTAAGTCTCAAATAACTACGACAGATAAGATTCAAAGGTGGTCTTAAATGTTAGCAAAAAGAACGTTAAATTTATGACTTAGCCAATTACTCTCGGTGAATCATTCAGTCTTGCTATGTTACCAATATGTAGGAAAACACCACATCCACAMAAACACCTTTGAATTTTTCCAGTGACAATCCTGTTAAAAATCATAAATCACAGGTTAAATTTTAACAGAGTTTCAGTCAGTACATAGTGTCAGTTGGTATTTTCATGTGCTATAGCTTCAGCATGCTGTGCAGGCTATGGCTGTGCTGGCCGGTGCCAGGCAGGAGGGCTGCACCCCCTGCAGCAGCAGCAGCAGCCACAGCTGCGGCTCCTGGCAGGCACAATGAGCGGGGAGAAAAATCTGGTTCTTTTCCAGGATCAGCAGGTCCAGAGTTAAAGAGGTACTCTCCGTCACCATTGTTGTTGTTCGGGCAGTAGCCAGCAGCGAATGCCCCTACGGATCGCRAGGGGTACCTCTCACTCGTAGGAGGGGGGGCCATGGGCTGTGTGGAGAGGGGCACAGTCTTTCTCGATTGTAAAGAACTCTGAGGTTCCACCACAAACGGAAGGCAGGAGGCATCCCCTTGATCTTTGGCATGGGCATTTTCTTACATGGGCTTTCACGACCTCAAAAATCACCTGCCAGGAGGGGAGCATTTCTGCAACTCTTTTGTTCCTCTTCATTGCACAATCCCACAGTCTCACTCCCACTTTGTCCCACAAATCTGTTGTAAAGATTGTGGACTCAGTAACTCCTGGTAGTTTAACTGCTGTCCATTTCAATAAAGGTTTCAACTGGTGTGAAGGCAAGGATTTGCCATGCTGTTGTAGCAGCTTGGTCATATGTTTAAAAACGTCTCTTTCCTGAGCAGACATCTACTGCCTCACTGTCCCCTGCAGCTCTCCTCCTTTCCAGAAGGATATAGTCCTCACTGGCCAGCTTCCCCCTTCCTTTCAGGGGCACTTAGTCCTGCAGGGCTCACCGACAGCCGCTCAGCTAGGCAGACATCGCTAACCTCACAGAGGGCACCAATTGTGAGGCCATTGAAGAGATAGAACCTCCCTGGTTTGCATCATGAAGCCAATTTTATTAAACACACTGCTGGTTTATATACCTTTCAAGCATAACAACAGTATCTATGTTTCTTGGTAACATGGCTTAGCTGTGGGCTAGTACAGACTTGTACAGGCCTGTACTGTCTTGCATACATAAATTCACACTAATCTTTTCCTCTCTCAGGGTTTTGCCTCGACTTGTCCTGACAAGGGCTTGTAGCCCTCTAGCACATCTATTTCTGTAATGAGTTCAGCCATACTTTGAGTCCTGCTTCTAACCTTTATTCCTACATAAGGGCAGACAAGAATCTCTGAGCAAGAGCAATCTCCATCTCTGCCCTTCTCTATCAAACACAGAGGTTCTCCAGCATCCAGGGGCTGAGGCCTTCATCATGCAGCAGGTTTCAGTCTGCCAACAAAGTAATGTCATGTCTGCTGCCAGTAGCCCATGCATTGGGAGAGCGTCTAGGCATATGTACCTTGCTGCTGTCATACACAAGCTCTGTGTTTTATGAGAGCTCTGCAACCTGGAACCTGTCTTGCCTGTTGGCCAGCAGGGCGTTTGAAGTCTGCCGGAGATTTACATGAACCTTTGCTTCCATTACCAGGCCTCCCACTGGGCCAGGCCAAGGAGATGAATCATGCCACCAGTCCTGGTCTTACCAGTGACAAAGACCTGAGTGATGGCATTGGAAAGGTAAGGGATAAGGACAGGGATGAGCAGACTTCCTTTCCAGTGGCTGTTTAATGCTTGACCCAAAATGTCACTGAAAATCATAATCTCACTCTTGGGGGATGGGGATTCTCTTGGGAATATATTTGACAGCTACAGAGCAATTTCTTGGGTATTTCCAGTGATGCCAAGGTCACTGGTTTGGAGATGGTGCTAAGCTCATGCCAGAAGCATTCTTTATGTGCAAAGGCTGTTTTAGAGAAGTTCTGAATGGCAGAGCAAGCTCTACACTAGTGAACGTGGGCAGAGTGAACCCTTGGAAGCAGAGAAGCAAAATTCTAATGTTGGATGTAAGCAAGGCTGCAAAATAAAATGGGAGAGTTTGATTTTTCCTGGTTACCTTTCTGGCTGTATCTCACAGCCCTCTCATTCTCAGTTTTTCTGCTCATTAACATCAATGTTTCTGCAACTTGTTTTCACATGACTCCTCTGCTTGGTCTCCTGATCTCAGAGACCGAGTCCTTCAGAGTCCTTCAGAGTCCTTCAGAGTCCTTCAGAGCTGAGTCCTTCAGAAGTGAGAAACAGCTGCAATTCCTGGCCATGAGTGTTAAGCAACAGCTAATTGGCCCCCCTTTCTGCATATTGCACATGGTTTTTATTCTCCTGCCATGGCCTGTAGGAGCTGAACTGCCTGCTCACTGGTCATGTGAGGTCCTCATCCTGTCTTGGAGCACTTGTATGACTTTGATGCTTCAAGCAGGGCGTCCTGACATAGGTTGCAGTTGGAGCAGTGTAAGGTTGTGGCACTAAAGTGTTCCACCTCACTGTGTGTAATTGCCAAGGTGAGGACAGGAGACACTCTTCTGAAACTATTGGAATCTATATGGAGCTGCATTAAAGACTACAGCACTCTATAGACTCTGTGCTGCTGAGGAGATGTTGTGTCTGGTTTGTGTGTCTCTGCTTACAGTCTATGATGTATTTCCATTGCAACTAGACCCGTGCTGCATTGTGCAAGTTGGCTCAAGAGAACTTAGAGCAGAAGAAAATGGAGCTTTTGGAGAAAGTGATCAAGAGAAGGAGACAAAAGGAAATGTCCTTGCAGCTGCCTCTACAGACAGTTGACCTTGGGGATGCAGCTGAAGCAAGTAAGTGGTCGCTACACTTGTGATCCTTTTTGACCACTTGCTTGCCCTTTGCACAGTATTGCAATCTGACTGGGGGGCTGTTCTGTTTGCATCTGAGTGGAAGCTTGCATAGGATTTATTTCTGTTTCCTAAAGAAAAATACAGAGGCATGAAGTGTCTTGCCCATGGCCTGACTGAGTCTTTGACAGAATATCAGCTTCCCACCTTCACCTCTATTGTCTTTCAGAGTAGAACATTCTGTCTTGAAAAGTTGATGGGGCTTCAGACTCTCTCCTGGAGAGCAGTCTCCCAGGGAAGGTGAGTCCAAAAGAATGCTTCTCAAGCAAGGTGCAACCTGGAAGAAACAAAATTCAACTCCTTCTGATGAAAACACCAGAGATCCTTCTCTCACTACTCCCTGCTGCAGAGCTGGCACTGTAGAGCTGTGCTGAAGCCCTAAGCCAGTGCTTCTGTTGTAACCACAGGAGCCCCAGAATTCCTGACTGAATCCTGGCTGAGGGGCTCTGCCTGCAGTGCTGTGTGCGCTGCCCCGAGGGTGGCAGCAGGGACCTTAGGAGGCAGCACTCAGCCCGAGGGCATCACTCATGCAAGGTTATTTACACTTTCTTTTGGTAACTTCCCCAGCCAGCCTCTGAAAAAGGAAAACAAAAGCAAAGCAATACTGGGTTTTCCTTGTTTCTTAGGGGAACCATCACTGCAATTTGGTTTTAAACTAGAAGATGGTAGATTTAGATTAGATATTAGGGGGAAGTTTTTTATAATGAAGGAGGTGAAATGCTGGAAGGCTTTGCCCAGAGAAGCTGTTGTGGATCCATCTTTGAAGGTGTTCAAGGCCAGTTTACATGGGGCTCTGAGGAACTTGATCTAGATGAGGATGTCCCTGCTCACAGGGCTTGGGACTAGGTGGTGGTTAAAGCTGCCTTTCAACACAAACTCTTCGAGGATTCTGTGATTCTGTCATCATTGTTCCGTGTTAGTGCGCCCATGTTATACTTGAAGTTATTTGGGATAACAAAGAGATGTTACCCAACTCCAGCAAGTTTTCTGGCCCTTTTCATAGTCACCCTGTCCAGAACCCTCCACTTACAAGCTTTCTCTTTGGTCCCTGCAGGCTTTAGCTTACCACCTATCAATGGCACAGCTTCCAGTGTGCAGAGAAAACACCCTGATAGTGCCTAAAGAACAAGGTCTTGAGGAAGCAGGACAACGTGCCCTTACTGCCCAATACGCCCATCATCCATGGGGATGGCAGCTTTCCACGCAACTCCTCAGGTGAGCCTGCTCTGTGGCAGCTTTTTCCCACATGGATTTTGCCTTGCACAAGGTGCACAAACCGCCTCCTGCCTCAGCCAGCATGGCTGGGATTTTGGGTCCATGACCTGTCCTGAGAATGAAGAGCAAATCTACTTTGGAGTTACTCCAGCTTGGTAGTACTGGAGCAGTTGGTTCTTAGAGAGCCACTGGAAAGCTGAGCTGACTAAAGTAGTGGTAAAAGCCTAAGCTTTGGCTTTTGCACACCCTGATAATCCAAACTACAGCACTGGTGCCAGGAGGCRGCTGTAACTGCAGGGATGAGCTGCGGGGCAGTCTGCCAGGGTGTGCTTACTGTGCACCTACGAGTACCACCACGATCAGTTGTCCACTCACTGTCTCGGCCCTCTGCCTGTGCTCTGTCCAGCTCTGCAGCCCGCTTTTCTGCTATCCCAGCAAGAGTTGTCTCTGCATGGCAGTCAGCGTCTTGGTGCAGTTGTGCTGCTGCTTCCAGAAGTGCCCAAAGGCTCCTCGCTGCTGCCATCCCATGGCCTGCAATGCCAAGAGGGAGCCAGCAGTGGCTCCCGTGTCACCCCACCCAAATACAGCGGCCGTGTGTAGCAGATGACAGCCAGGAGGGGCTGCCTGGTGCTCCCAGGCTGTTTGCTGCCTGCAGTAAATACACAGCAGATAGCTCCTAGTGGCGCTTGTCTCTCCTTTGTGGGTAGCCTGCCTGTGCTATGATCCCAAGTAGGGTGAGGTAAGAAGGGAGCTAGGAATGATACTTTGAATGCTCTTTTCTAGTGATGCTACTTCTGCTTTCAGAATTGACCAGAACTAGCGTGACTCTCCATTCATATTGAATCTAGATGTGTGTGGCTACATACTTCTGCAGTGACATCACTGATGTCAGTGACTGGGGTATGTCAGTGACATCCAGATTAGCTCCCATCTGAATATTTTTGATGCTATGTTTCCACCATACTTTGTGCGAAACATGCAAGGTAGCACAAAAACCCTACAAAAGAGTCTAGAGCAGTTCATCTAGATTCTGTGCAATATTTATTCTCCATCATTTTAGATGGCTCAGATGTTTTCATCTACACATTAGAAAATGAGCTATTGAGTGCACAACATGAAACTTCTGATTGACAGTGCTTTTGATGACAAATGGGTTTAATAAGAAATGCATTTATCTTTTGAATTTTCTTTCTACCTTGTAAATTGATTATCAAGAGAATGCATCTGCCAACACTTTGCATCTGTATTTGCATAKTTTTATCCCCAGAGTGCATTTGGAAGGCTTTTTATCAACTGTCTAGGTTGTAAATTGCATTTTTCCACAAGAAATAGATCAGGCACTGCACAGTGTGCAAACACGTCCATTTGATGACAAATAAATTTCACCTCAGCATCTCTGAAATACAGCCAGTGTGTACCTCTGAAAGAGTAAAGTTTTATGATGAAAGAACAAAATCCATAAACTACTCCTTTCCCAATAGTAGGCTAAAAATGTATGTGCACTCAGCTGCCTGCTGTCTAGAATATTTGAAGCCAATGGAAACAGAGGTGCTGTCAGGTGAGAAGGGTCAGGTATTGCTGTTCCCTGGTAGTTGCTCCGTGGGGATTCAGTCAGGCCCAGCAGGTCTGGGTTGTTCAGCCTTGGCTTGGGGCTGTCACGAGGCAGCTGCAGGTCTTTCCTCAGGGAGTTGCAGAGTGCCTCTGTCCTCAGGGCTGGGGGAAATCAGGGTGCTGAGACAAGAGAGGCACCTGAGGGGTTCCCTCCTGGGGTAGCAGGTCCTGCTGGTCGGCACTGTCTCACAGGGAGTGGGAGCTTTGCAGCCTCAAGGACCTGCCACTGCCTGTGGTACCTGTGGCACTTGGGAGCTGGTGCTCTGCGGGCAATTATCAGGTTTAGCCTGGAGCTGTGCCCAGCTGTGCATAGGGGGGGCACTGGGAGAAAGCAAGGAGCCCAAGGAGCCACACAGCAGGGAAGTCTCTGACCCAGTGCCAGTTTGTACCACACGGAACCCTGGCTGGGAGATGGGGCTGCAGGCTGTTCCATGGCGGGGTGCTTTGCCCGGGCTGCAGCGCTCATGTCTCAATCTGTCCTTACAGTGACCTTGCAGACAGCCACACATGCTGAACACCCAGAGGAGTGGCTCCGTGGGCATGGACAGAAGGACACAGACCCTTCTGATCCGCAGCAGTCCTTGCTCAAGGCACTGTCCTTGCTCGGCAGCGATGATTGGTAAGAAAGGCCCTGTTCACTCTGTCTCTGTCTTAGCATTACGGTAGGTTAGAAGTGTATCTTGCTAGTGCCTCTGAGCCCCGACAGCCCAGAGGGCCAAAGGGCACTCGTGAAACCAGTCCAGAGCAGTGAGAGGATGAAGATTTGAGAGCTGCCCTTTCTTGGCCTTGGTCTGCAGCAGTGCTCCAGCTGCAGCAGGTCCATGCTGTTTCCTGGCTTCACCTGCTGCTCCATGGAGCTGCAAAGGAAATCTTGAGGGAAGAGAGAAAGCTGTGGGACAAGATCATTTGCTGGCTGAAGCCAGAAGCAGGATGGCAGCAGTTTTGAGTGTAGAGATTTGGGTGCCTTGAGGCACCAGTTCAGTGGGACTAAGATTTCTCTCTAGTCCCACGGCTGACAGCAATGGCAGGTGACAGGGTTTCCCTGTGACCTCCTGCATGTGAGTCCCAGAGGCAGCTCCAGGGCATTCCTCTTTCTGAGAAATGAACTGACTTGTGCTTTAAAGTCCTTCAGCCTATCATTACTCTTGAAGGGCTCATGGCAGAAGAGAAGGAAAAAGAAACAAAATCTTCTAGGAATCTTGCCCTTTTGGAATTCAGCTTTTTCCTTCTCACTGCTTCATATGAGCCTGAGATGTTTTGTCAATAGTCACAATGTGTCCCAAAATTAGACACAGACAGGAGGCCCAGAGGTGATAATGCTACAAATGTTAGGTGATATTGGTTGTCTTCTCAATGTCTGGGTTAGCATCCCCTCACTGGTGGATTCTTCCTTCACACAGGGTCTGAAAAATCTGCCACCATGCATCTCCTTGTGCAGTTGTCTTTGCTTTGCACTTTCTCTTATGATTTTTCTTCCCCATTTCTCTTTGTTGCCCTGTGCAGAGGTGCAGAGAGCTTCTGCAGGTGTGGGGGGGTCCGGATGACACTCAGGGGTGCCTGTGGGATTGGTTGCCAGCCCTGTGCTGCAGGTCTGATGCCTCACATACCTTCCTGTAGCTCAGGGCTTGCACAAAGCAAGTGCTTTGCACCTTTTAAATAACATATTACTGTTGTGGGGGTTGTTTTAGGTAGGGATTTTTGGGAAAAGACAGAGTTTCAACTGTTCCTGCCCAGGTGTGGAATCTTCTGGGCCATCCTGCTGCTTTTTTGGGGAATGTGTAATGTGGAGATGGAGTGGGTGACAGACAGGCCTAGATTGTAGAGTGGAAACTCAGCTCCAGAGTGCCAGTGCAGACTCTCACTGCTGAATTGTCTGCTGGAGCTGGCAAAGAAGGAAAATGCCCCAGTAACAGTGCAATGGGACTGTGTCTCAGGGACAGGTACAGGCAGGTGACAAGAAACAGCAGCATGGCCTGGTCTCACACCTTCTAGGAAGCAGTGACACGGGGACTTCATGCGCCAGAGATTTCAGAAAGGCTGTCTTGTAAAATGGCCACAAAGGAAGATTCTGAGACCCCTCTATTTGCCTCTTGGATTTGTGTATGCTTTTGACAGCCACAGCATCCTGTGGCAACGAGTTCCACGGTTTTATTTAGTACTCTTTGAAAAGCACCTCCCATTGTTTGACTGAGCTGCCAGCCTGGTAATTTCAGAGGGTGCTGCCTAGATCTTGGGTGGAGAGAAAAATCAATCTTTTTGGTACTTGCCTTTCAGGGAGCTGAAGTAGAAGGGACTCTTCAGTATCAAACACCTGTCTGGGTCCCATTCAGAAGTCCTGCGTTGCACACTTTGTGACATTTGCTGGGCAGTTACCAGCGAGGTGAGAACATTGTTCTGAGCTGTCCCCTGTACTTCATACGCAGTGTGTAGAGTAGATATGTGCTTGTGCATCTCCACATGGGCTCAGGGATTGCCTTAGTTTCTGTTTTTAGACCTTATATTTCTAATGTCTGTCAGGTATCTGTAGGATCTGCGTGTACATGTAGCTGTATTTACTGGTAGGTTGGGTATCTGACACTCATCTTTGAGTGAGGTGCCTTTATAATGCAATGCAGAAACTGAGACACTAATTACGTTATTTCCAGAGTCCTAATCTCTGCCTGAGCTGTAATTCAACACTGCAAATTAGTCTGTAGACCTAAACCTGTGTTTTCTGTTTCCTGACTGAGTGCTCCAACTGCTGGTGTCACTTTTTTGAACAGGGCCACGTGACTCTTTTGTCTTTATGACTTGCACCTTTATGGTTTGAAAGCAGCCCTTGCCTTAATTTGGTTGTTTTTCAAATAAAAGGGCCTAAAATCAAAGCAGTAAACATTATAGAAGTGTTAATTAGAACACTTTAGTGAAATGCTTTTTAGACCTGCAGTAAGCAGGTCTGAGGCCAGAAATTGGTACCAGAGGAAGTGTCTTTCTGTACTTGTGCTCTTCTGGTCTTATTGTGCTTTTATGTTCCTCTGGACACAGCAAAAAGTGTTGTGATTCCCAAGACTTTTGTCTAAGGCAACAGGTTTTCTTTTCAAGGTGATTCTTATGTTTCCCCTCAAGACTTCCCCAGGTGACCAACCTCCGCTCAAAGATGTCCTACTCTGCAATCATCACTCTGGGAGAGCTCTTTGCGACCTTCATGAAGGACATGGACTCTGAGGTGGATCAGGTTGCTCGGGTCCTTCTCCAGATGGTGTGGAACTCCCCAGAGTTTCTTCAGAAAGCAGCCACTCAGACCCTGAGGATCATGGTGGCAAATGTGACTCCTGCACGAGCAATGACTGCTCTCATGGACAGGGGAGTCAAGTAGGTTCTCCTTCTTTTGGTGATATTACTCACCATTTAGTGAGCGGGTGGGGGAAGGGATGAGAGAAAGAATGGGAATGGTGGGAGGGGTCCTGTATCCTGCATCTTCTGTGAACTCAGTCACTTGATTCTCTGATCAGTCTCATTTCTTTCCTCTTGTCACCTATTTCTGCCCTCCTGCAGCCTATTAGTTCACAGAACCACAGAACTGTAGAATATGGGGAGCTAGAAGGGGCCCGTCAGGACCATTGAGTCCAGCTTCTGGCCTTGCACAGAACACCCTAAGGGTCACACTATATGCCTGAGATTGTTGTCCAAATGCTTCTGGAACTCTGTCAGGCTTGGGGAGCCTGTTCAGTGTCCAGCCTTCTGGGTGAAAAACCTTTTCCTGATATCCAACCTAAACTTTCTCTGACTCGGCTTCCTGCTGCTTCCTGGAGTTCTCCCGGTCTGTCAGAGTTTCCTAGACGTGGTGAATGGTGAGGAAGTGAAAGTGCCTGCGAAGGCTAAGGATAGAGCCTTGTTCTTTTGTAGGAAGAGGGACAATTGCAATTGCAACTGTGAGTGCTCTTTGATATTTCACAGCACTAACCACAAAGGCCCTGGGAAAAGCCATGCATTCCCATTATGCCATTAACTTGAGAAATCAGTAGGGTACTTGCTGGGGCATGGAGCACATGGGGGAGAATGTGCTGGGTGTGGCACAGCCTGCACAGCAGGTGCAGCTCCTGCCAGAAGGAGTCTTGTATGACAGTCCTGGCGTTGGAACTCTATTTTCTATTTAAACTGATGTTTCATGTTAGCCTGGAGATGCTGAATCACTTCACAGGCACCTTCACAGGCTGACTGCCATGGGACAGCTGAAGCAAATGCTGCTTTAAGTGTTGGTGCTGGCCCTGAGAGTTCCCAAGAGACACTCTCTAGAACAGGACAACCTGGCTAAACTGACTGCCACCATTTCCTCAGCTTTGCAGTACGGCAGAACATTCAGATGTACCTTTTGCCAAGCCTCACAGAAGAAACAGKCTGCATTGCTGGATATTCTGCAACTTCACACTCCATATATTTTTTTACAGTGGTCTGCAGATTTGGGGATAAATGGGTGGAAAGAGCCTCAATCCTGCTGCGGCTCTGTGTTGTGGGTGCCCTCTGATGGGTCAGCATGAATTGTCTTTAATTTCTAAAGAATTCATATGTAATCAATTTCTTTAATCTTTCTCACAGTAAATTTTGGGAAAGAAATTGACTATCAGATAGTGCAGGGAGACTGAACTCCTCCCTCTCCCTTGCAGGCAGTCCTTCTGTACAATGCTCCCTTTGTGTTTACCTGAGGACAGAGCTTTCTGCAGATGTCTAAAGTTGCAGAGAGAACCCAGGCCTCCTTTCCCCAGCAATGACAGCGAGCATGCTCTGGCCAAGGCCTGTACTGCTGTCCCTCCTTCTGCCTGTGCCCCAGTGTTTGCTGTCTTCCCAGGAGCCACCACGTCCAGGTGCGGAAGTGTGTGGCTGAACTCCTCCTGTCCTTGATGGAGAAAATCGGAGTCACGAAGCTCACAGACACACCCAGGGCTGAGAGGCTGGCACACGTGGCAGGGAAGCTTGCCCAGGACTGTGACAAGGACACAAGGTAATGATCTTMATTTCACCTCCTAAAACAGGAAAACTGTTTGGTGTCTGGCTATAAAGGGTAAAATGACAAAAGAGTAGGAACTAATGGAAATATTAAGTTACCTCACTGTGTGGATAAGGGTAACATCACGGATTCATAATGGAATACGCTGAGTTGGAAGGGATCCAGCAGGGTCATTAAGTCCAGCKCCTGACCATGTGCAGGACACCCCAAGAGTCACTCCATGTGCCTGAGAGCATTTTCCAAAGGCTTCTTGAGCTCTGTCAGGCTGAAAACCCCCCTCTGAGCATCCTGAGCACATGTAGTGTTCA
>QVAJ01001269.1:2507-15724 GCA_003546035.1 Mixornis gularis
AGAATAGGAAACCCCTGGGGAAGGGTGAGTTCTGAGAATGAGGATCCCTTGGAATGGGAACCCCCCTCGGCTGGGCAGGGGGTTGGGGGGCAGGTGCTGGGTGCCCCCGTGGTGGCCCTTGACTGTCCCCACGCTGCTGGGGACCCCGACAGAGGAGCAGTGGCCAGCCATGGCCAAGCTGCCGGACTACAAGGTGAGGGCAGGGGACCCGGGGGGTCAGAGGGAATAAGGGGGTCTGGGGGAGCTGCGGGTCACCTGTGTGTCCCCAGCCCTACCCCATGTACCCAGCTACCACCTCCCTGGTCAACGTGGTGCCCAAGCTGAACGCGACTGGCCGGGACCTGCTGCAGGTGAGACCCCACCCCTGTCCCCCTACCTGTGCCCCCCCTTGCCCTGTGTCCCCACCTCTGGTGTGTCCTGCTCATGTCCCCCATCGCTGTGTCCCCCACATTTGGCACCSCTGCCCAACCCGTGGGGGCTCTGGCTCCTGGGAGTCTGTGCCCTCCCCCCTCGYGGCCCCCTGCCCACCTGGGGGGCTGTGGGATGGGGAGGGTCCGTGCTCTCCCCCCTCAGCCCCCCCCGTGCCCCCCAGAACCTGCTCAAGTGCAATCCAGTGCAGCGGATCTCAGCGGAGGAGGCCCTGCAGCACCCCTACTTCACCGACTTCTGCCCCCCCTAGGGCCCCCCGATTCCCCAGAGCCCCCTGAGGGGGGGCAGCCCCCCGCAGCCGGCTGCCAGCTCATACCAGCCCCCCTGAACTGCAGCCCACTCCCAGTATTTATTAGGTTCTGCCCTGGCTGCGGGGGGCTGGCACAACCCCCCCGGGCCCCCCAGCCCCGGGGGGTGGATGAGAGGGCTTGGGCTCCCCCCAGGGACACAGGGCTCACCCGGGGGCAGGGGACTTCCCAAGGGCATGGGAACCCCCCAGGACACGGGGCCACAGGGCTGGTGGAGGGGCAGGACCCTCCGGGACCAGGCACAGGGACCCCAGGGGGGGACACACCCCCCACTCTCCTCTCCCTACTTCCCCGTGACCCCTTCTCTGCTGGGGGGTCCTGGGTGTGCCCTCTGCCAGGGCGCTGCTGTACGTGGGTGATGTACGTTTGGAATCCCATAAAGAGCTTCCCCCCCAGCGCCGCCTCCTCCTTCCTGGGGTGTTGGGGACCCCCCGCTGCCATGTGACTGACCCCCCACCTGCCCCGTCACCCCCCAGTGTTGCCTTCTCCTTCCTGGACCGCCCAGGACCCCACCCCAGATGCCCCAYCCCCCCCAAGGAGCCCGGAGCCAGGGCCTGGGGCACCTCTTTATTTGGGGGGGCTGTAGGGAGGGGTTGCATGTCCAGCGCGAGGGGGCACAGGCAGCGCATGCAGGGACGTGGGAGCAGGGCCGGGGGGGGCCCCTCACCCCCAGCCCCCCGACACCCCCTCAGGGGGTGGGGGAGGCCTGGAGGCCGCCCCGCGGCCCGGGGGTGTCCCCCCAGCCCCCCGGCCGGCGGGGGGGCGGGCTGGGCTCTGCGGGGGGGCCCGGRGTGGACCCTAGAGCCGGGTGACGAGGTAGCAGGTTCGGGGTGATGCCGAGACGGGGCGTGGGGCCGGGCAGGGGGGGCCAGGCGCTCTGCGGGGGGGTCGGGGGGTCAGCTCCCACTGCCACCACCTGCGCCCTGCATGCTGGGGGGCTCTGCCCCTTGCCCCCTCCCCTTGTGCCCCCCAGGGTGGCCCAGGAGCCCTCCATTTGGGAGGGGACACCACGCGGCCAACCTGGAGCCAGGCTGGCCCCTCCCGTGTCCCCCACCCCCTGTCCGGCCCCATGGCATCGCAGAGGGGAAGTTGGGGCACCCCAGCCCGGCTGAGGGGTGTCAGAGCAGGGGGTACCCCASACCAGGGTGCTGTGGGGGATGTTGAGAATGGAGGATGTGTGCAGGGAATGGGGGGGTCTACAGWGAATGAGAGGTCTGCAGAGAATGCAGGGGGATTCGCAGGGAATGCRGGAGATCTGCAGGGAATGGCCCTGCACCCCCGTGCTGGCCCTGGGGAGCCCCCACGGACCCCCATCTCCCCCCGGGGAGTGACAGCCCCACACCCCCCGTGCCAGCCCCGGGGGGCTCTGGTTGCCCCCCAACATGTACCTGGGTGGGCGCGGGGCCGTGGGGCTGCCCGGGACCGCCGGGTGCTCCTGGACGGGCGCACGGAGGGACGAGAGAGCGGTGAGCGGGGGCGGGATGAGGTGCGACCCCTGGGCTGGGGGCTGGGGAGTGGGGGGCGCGGGGGGGTTACCAGGGTGCCGCCATCGCTCCGGGGGCTCCGCTTCTTCTCCTTGTACAGGCTGAGCAGTTTGTCCCGGAACACCTGGGGGGGGGCAGGTCAGAGTCCCCAGCCCTCAGACCCCCGGGCAGGGGGAGGCCAGGGTGGGCTCACCTCATACAGGTAATCAAAGATCTCCAGGATGGTGAGGAGGCTGGCACCGATGAAGAGCCCCATCTGCCCCCCGATGTCACCTGTGTGGGAGGTGACGTCAGTGAGGGCAGACCCCAGGTCCCCCTGGCACCCCCAGACCCCCGTCCCTCACCCAGCAGCCCCGCCACCTCGTACGCCTTCTTCTGCTCGATCATCTCGTAGTTCAGTGCCTCGAAGAAGATGTCCAGGACCAGCACATTGTCCCTGGGGGGACACAGGGGATGAGGGGGCAATGTCAGGTGCAGGGGGGCTGTGCCAGGTTGTGCTGTGTCAGGCCAGGTGGGCTGGGGGGGCTGGACTGTGCCATGGGGTACTATGAGACAGGGCAGAGGGGTGCCTGGTGTTGGGGCCACAAGGGTGTACCAGGCTGTGCTGTGCCATGCCTGGGCTGTGCTGTGCCATGCCATGCTGAGCCATGCTGTGCTGTGCCATGTGTGTTTCCCACTTCTGGGGCAGGTTTGCACAGGGRAGGCYGTGCCGTGCCATGCTGTGCCATGTCATGCTGTCACACTAAGCCATGCCATGTCACACCATCATTTTGGACTGTGTCGGGTGGCGTGTGATGGGGATGCCGGGTGTGGCTGTGCCATGCTGTGTCACACTGTCATGCTGTCCCAGTTCATGTCTGCTGGGGATGCTATGTGGGTGTGCCATGTCACACTGTCACTCTGGGCTGTGCCAGTTCATAGATGCTGGGGACATTGTGTCACACTGTGCTGGTTCATGTCCTGGGGCCATGCTGTGCCGTGTCACACTGTCACACTGCGCCGTGTGATGCCAGTCCTCATGCTGGGGCTGTGGGGCTGTGCCGTGCTGTGTCACACTGCGCTGGCGAGGTGGCGGGTGACACCGCAGTGGCAGCGGCGGTGGCAGTGTCACTCACGCAATGTACTGCTCCGTCTTGTTGAACTTCTTGGCCAGGTACTTGGCCGAGGCCTTGCTGGGGATCTTCACCATGGAGAGCTCTTTGCCGTAGCGCACCATGGCGCAGGGCGTGCGGCACGCGCAGTACTCGCTGTCCTTCGTCACCAGGAAGTCTGGGGGGGCGTGGGTGGGACGGGGACCCCCGGGACCCCTGCCCATAGGGGGAGGCGGGATGCTCCGGGGACAGAGCTGGCTGGTGGTGGGTGCCACCCGGGACAAGCGTGCCACGATCGCTGTTGATGGCACGGGGAGGGGACCCGGCCCTGCGCATCTGGGGACAGCGGGGACCCCCACCCCAGCGAGGGCACAGGGACACCAGAGCCACACTCAAAGCGGTAGGGGCACAGGGACACCGGAGCTACGCTCGCAGAAATGGGGGCATGGGGAGGCTGAGGGGCTCCCGGGAGAGGCCAGGGCTGCCCTGGGCCATTGAGGGGCACAGGGTACATACCCAGCGCGGGGTCGGCGCACTCCTTGTACTGCTCCGGGGTGCAGACGTTGGCATTGCCTGCGGGGGAGGCGGTGGTCGCAGGGGCGGGGTTGGTCCCGCAGCCCCGCAGCCCCCCGGGCGCCCCCCCCCGCGCTCACCCGGCATGTGCACCATGCGGCAGTTGCAGTTCTCGGCCAGGTAGCGCGTCTCACAGTCCAGGCGGCACGCGGTCAGGCTGTAGTTGGTGAAGAAGTCGGACTCGATGGGGGTGGCCTTGCAGTCCCCCCACGGTGGGGGCAGGTACACCAGCTGCCGGGCACCCGCTAAGGAAAACACGGCGTCCTGGGGCCCCGTGTCAACCCCGATGTCCCCGGTGTCACACCCGGCCACGCCCCCACGTCCCAGCCCACGGCCGTGCCGTCTCTGGCAGAGCTCACCCCGCACAGCCAGCGCTGGGAGTCCTGCCACCCCAGACCCCCGACCCMCCCTGTCCCCTCCTTTCGGGCCGCGGGGATGGGTGTTGCAGCCATTGTCACCTGTACTAGGTGCCACCACAGCGAAGTCTGGCAGGTGGCACTGAGTGGGAGCGTGCAGGAACGGGACATGCCAGGTGGGGGAGGGCCAGCACGGACCCCCATCGTCCCCCCGGCACCCGGTGCAGGGATCATGCCTGGTGAAGACCCAGCACCCCCCACCCGTGGGTGCCAGGGCCACATTCCTGCTGCCGCCGTGCTACTGCCGCCCATGCGCCGGCACACGTGGTGACACCCACCCGAGGCACCTAAATTTAGGTGTCTGGCTGCGGGGGCCGGGTGCYGCCACCCCCCCGGCGGCTGTTCCGCAGGAGCCGGGGGGTCGCTGCCGGAGCCGCTGCCTGCACAGGGGCTGCTGGACCCGGCGTGGGGCTGGACCCACACCGTGTGCTGAGGTGGCACCGTACCCACGGCATGGCTGGGCACGGAGTGTCCCCATGGAGATGGCTGTGGTACCCATGGCTTGGAATGTCCTCACAGGGACATTCCAGGCCCCCCTCTTTGGGGGTCCATTCTGATCCCTTTGGGTCACCATCCTGAGCCCTTTGAGGGTCCATCCCAATCCCTCCAGGGGCCCATCCCAATCCCTCAGGGGTCTGTGCCCAGCCCCGGGCGCCGTGCCCGGATACCCGCTGCTGCTGGCAGGAGACGAAGGTCTGGAAGCCAGGGGCAACACCGAAGCCCAACTGGTCAATGAAGGGCGGCTCGTCCTGGCTGTGGATCTGCACCTTCACCCCCACCTCAAACGAGGTCTCGTCTGCAGAGCAGGGGAGGAGGGTCAGGTGCAGGGCAGGGGATCTCACCCTTGTCCCCTCAGATGGGCATGTGCTCACCTGTGTGCCCTCAAAAGGACAAGYACTCACCGGGGACCCAAGTGCTCTCACCCATGTCCCCCCAGATGGGCAGGGTCTCACCTGTGTCCCCCCAGACGGGCAGATACTCCTCCTGCTGCACGTTGAGCATGAGCTCAAGGCCGTTGCCGGAGCCGCCCTGCAGCGTGGTCAGCACCTCACGCCCTGGCCCCCCTGGGTTGAACGTGTAGCACTTCCCCAGGCGKGTGAAGATCTGCAGGGACGTGGGGCACACATGGGGCACGGGGACAGGGCTCTCACTGCCACTGCAGGGACCCCATGTGGACATGGGGATGGGGCATTCAGTGCCACTGTGGGGGCCCCATGGGGACACAGGGACACACATGGGGACACGGCAGTGGGGATTCCAGTGCCCCACATGAGCCAGGCCAGGATCCCAGTACCCTCAGAGCAGGATCCCAATGCCCTACAGGACCCAGGATGGGGTCCCAGTGTCCTGGGATAGGATGCCAGTGCCCCCAGGAGAAGGCGAGGGCGTTGATGGTGCCCGTGCCTGTGCTGCCGCGGCTCTGCAGGGATATTGGGTTTCATCGTGGTTCCAGGGAACACGTGGGGACACTTGAGATGGGAAGGCACAAGCCAGAACGGTGATGGGGACCAGGACTCTTTTGTCAGTGGCAGAGGCCACCGTGTCCCCCTAGGACCTGAGAGCAAGTCCTGGGCCAGCCACCCCAGGGACCCCAGGGACCTGCACCCCCAGCCAGGAACCCTGGGGTGACCTTGAGTTCCCAGGGATCAGTACCCGCAGCCAGGGACCCTGGGGTGACCCTGAGCCCCCAGAGTGGTCCCATGGCCCCCCAACTCCTGCCATACACTCCTGTGGTGTCATGGCTCTCTCTGCTATGGGTGCCCCCACCCGAGGGTTATGTCCCACGGGGGGGGCGGAGGGGGCGTTGCTGTGGCAACCAGCTGCTCCCAAAGTGGGGACCCGTTGCCATGGCAATGCGGTGCCCAAGGAGGAAAGGGGGGGTGGGTGTCATGGCAACGGCTGCCCGGCATGGGGATGCTGGGGGGGGCATGGGTGGGGACAGTGATGGGGACACAGCCCCAGCACTGCCAGTGCTCCTGCGCTCCACACTCAGGGTCACACAGGGACCCACAGCCCTGCACCCTGGGGACCCCCAGCCCTGCTCCCCAAAGATCCCCTGTCCCCATACCCCCATCCTGCCCCATCCAACTGGCCTTGGGGGAGCTGAGAGGAGACACAGCTTACCCCAATGGCCCTTGGGGCCACACAACTTATCCRGGAACCTCAAGGGTGGTGGGGCCTGGGCTGAGATGAGGTGCAGGGACAAAGAGCCAGAGCTCCGCACYGTGGCCCAGGGCAGAGCATCCCAAGCCAGGACTAAGCCTGGCCGAGTTGGGGGATTTTGGGGGGTGGAGCCAGGACCCTGCTGCTTTACCAGGCATGTGCCACCCACCCCAAGTTCTGCCCTGGGGACCCTCAGCCCTCCTGGTGGCAACCTGTCCTGCCCCTCAAACCCAGGGACCATCACCACTGCCTGGCCGTGCTACAGGGACACTGGCAGAGCAGCTCTGGCCATAGGCACTGGGGCACAGGGGGCACAGGGAGCATGGGGGGCACAGACCTGTCAAAGGGCAGCTTGTTCCTAAGCCGCTTGGTGAATTAATTAGTACTCTAAGAGCATTAAGGTGACAGTAATTGCTGGGACAGTGATGTGGGCTGGGCAGAGCTGGCATGGCAGACATGAGCTGCCCAGCGCCCACGCTGCTGCCTGGTGCTGCTGTGACAGGAGGGAAGTGTCTGTGCTTCCCATGCCGCCATCACTGCCTGTGCCAATGTCCCTGCCTGTCCTGCCCATGCCACCGCCCCTGTCCATCCTGCCTGTGCCACTGTCCCTGCCCATCCTGTCTGTGCCACCATCCCTGCCCATCCCTGTGCCCCTGCCTGTGCCACTGTCCCTGCTCTGTTCTGGGGGCTGCAGTGGGGGGTGCTGGAGGTCACAGCAGGGGACCCCCACCCATGCCAGGCATGGAAGAGCTGCCCATGGGAGGCTCTGTGCCAACAGTCAGGGCAGCACCTGCTGCTGGCTGTGCCCAGTGACACCCGAGGCTGGCACAGGTGGTGGGGGCTGCACCTGTGAGCCCCCTGTGTAAGTGACACATGAGAGCACCCCAYACCTGTGAGCATCCTTTACCCATGAGCATCCTGTGCCCACCACCACCCCTGCCCAGTGCCCGCATGCCAGCAGAGAYCCCCAGCCCGCACAGAGTCCCCAGCACAGCCCTGCTCTATCCTGGGCACTGTTTGCAGCCGCCTGGCGCCCCTGCAGCACCCAGGRTGGGGACATCCCTGCCTGGCAGCCGCTGTCCCCAGCGGGGTGGGCACRGGCTGGGAGTGCTGCGGGTGGTGGGATGAGAGAGGGGATCACCTGCCGGTGYCTGACCCCAGCGGGACTCCCCTGTCCCTCTGCAGCCCGGGGGCATCCGGTGGGTCCCCTTCCCAGCCTCTTGGCACTCACCACGGTGAAGTTGCGGGCGGTGCAGCCRGTGCCACGGAAGGAGCACTGCAGCAGCATGTCAGCCAGGTCGTGCCCCGTGCGGTTGTAGAACTCGGCCATGCTGAAGGGCTTCGCCTTGAAGTTCTTGAAGTTGGCCTTGTCGCGCAGMGCGGCCAGGACGTGGGGCTCAGCCAGCTGCGGGTTGCTGATCTCGTAGCGCTCGTTGAGCAGCGCCAGCAGCTCGCCCACGTGGTACATGTCGTTGCGGGTGATTTTGGAGAAGCGGAACTCGTTGAGGTTGCAGATGGTGATGGCCGGGAAGGTGAGGTTGCGGGCAGCCACCTCGTCCAGCTTGGTGACGTGGGGGTAGGTGAGGAAGTAGGCGACGCGCTCGGCGCACACGAGCAGCAGCAGCCCCAGCGAGCCCAGGAAAAAGCCGCCCCAGAGCACGCGGCGCAGGGACACGGCCCCGTAGGCGAAGACGTGGCTGATGCCGTGCAGCGAGGAGCTGTGGGCGAAGGCCCGCAGGCTGGAGAGCCCCTCGCCCTCCCCGCTGCCTTCCGAGCCCCTCCTCATCCTGTTGCCGCCGGGGCCCCGCGGTGCCCCGCACCCTCAGCCCATCGCCGCGCCGGGCTCAGGGCGCAGCTGGCGGGGAGGGAAGGGGGGGAGGAGGGTGGGCAGGGGAGAGGAAGGCAGGCGATGGGAGGGCAGGACCGGCCGCTTCGCTCCCCCAGGTCCGTCACTCTGCCGGTGCCGGTGCTGCCCGACCGGTGCCGCGGAGCCGCGGGCAGCGCAGCGCAGCCCCCGTCCCGGCTCCAGCCCCAGCCTCAGCCCCGGTCGCGGTTCCGATCCCGGTCCTGGTTCGAGCCCTGGTCCCGGATCCGGTCCCGATTCCAGCCTTGGTGCCCCTCCTGATCCCGGTCCCGGATCCAGTCCCAGCCCCGATCCCAGTTCCAGCTCCAGTTCCAACCCCAGCCCCGGTCCTGCTCCCGGCTCCGCTCCCGCCGCGGCGCAGTCGCCGCCGGTCCCCGCCGTCCCCCGCCGCCGCCGCCCCCGCCCCTCCCGCTCGGCTCCACCCGCCGCCCCCGCCGGCGGCCGCAGCGTTGGGGTTTGGGGGGGCCGAGACCCCCGGGGAAGGGGGGGCAGCGCCCCTTCATCGGGCAGCCCAGCGGAACCCACCCCGGGGGTCACACGGAGGTCCCTCCATCCCGGGGTCACACAGGGGTCCCTCCACCCCGGGAAATGATGCATTGGAGCCTCCACCCCAGAAAGATGTCACAGGGTCCCCCCACTCCGCGGGTGACAAAGAAGTCTCCCATTCAAAAGCTGACCCACGGGACCTCCCCTCCCCGGGAGAGTCATGCAGGGCTCATCCTACCCCAGGGGGTCACACAGGGGTTCCCSCGCCTGGGGGGTTGACACGAGGGTCCCCTACTTTGAGGGGCAGCACAGGGGACAGTCCATCCCATGGTGTTAGGAAGGGGTAACCCCCATTCCAGGGGTCCCCCATCCTGGAGTCATGCAGAGGGTCCCTACCCCAGAAAGATGACACAGAGTCCCTCCACTCCTGGAGTGATAGAGGGGTCCCYACCCTGGAGGGTGACACAGGCGACACCCCCCCCACTCCACCCGGGGGGTCACACGGGGGTCTCCTTATCCCAAAGGTCACCCAGGGGTTCCTCCACTCCGGAGGTGACACATGAGTCCCCCTGCCCCGGGGGTAATATCGAGGTCCCCCATCACAGAAATCACGCAAGCGTTCCTCCATCACGGGTGAGAATGCAGGGATTCCCCCCCCGAGGTCACGTAGGGGTTCACCCCCTCCAGTCCSCCGGAGGGTGTCGCAGCGTTTCCTCACTCGGGAGTGACAGAGATCCCACACTCCATGGGTGACACGTGGGACACCCTACCCCGAGGGTCATACAGGGAACCCTCATCCCAATAGGGCCACGCTGGGGTCCCGCACCTCGAGAGGGGGGTCTCACCCCAAGGAGGGGGTGACACAGGGGACCCCCGGCCCCGCGGGGCAGCGCGACCAGGGCAGGGGGCGGGGCCAACACCGCCAGTCACGCCCACAAATCATACGTCACTCACCCTCAGCCCCGCCCGGAGCCCGCCCCCTCCCCGGTGCCAAGGGCGCCCTCCAGCGGCCCGGAGGACCCTTCGCAACATCCCACCACAAAGGGGAGCCCCCCGTCCGCCTTCCACCCCCGGTTTATTGGGGAGCAGCGGGGGGACCCCTCAGGACCCCTCTTTAGTCTGCCGTCGGATGAGCTCGGCGTAGAGACCGCCCCGTCGCACCAGCTGCTCGTGAGTCCCTGCCTGTGGAGACAGCGGGGACAGCCGGACGGTGTCACCTGCGGGCGCCCAGCGCCGACCGTCCCCACCCGGCCCCACGTCTCACCTCAACCACGCGGCCCTGGGCCAGCACGGCGATGAGGTGCGCGCCCTGGATGGTGCTGAGGCGGTGGGCGATGAGCAGCACGGTGCGGCCCGTGGCCGCGCGGTCCAGCGCCTCCTGCACCGCCCGCTCCGCCTGCGCATCCAGCGCGCTGGTGGCCTCGTCCAGGATGAGCACGGCCGGGTCCTTGAGCAACGCGCGGGCRATGGCGATGCGCTGCTTCTGCCCCCCGGACAGCGCCGTGCCACGCTCGCCTGCAGGACACCGCGGGGCGAGGGGACATTGTGGGGATGGCTGTGCTGCACCATCCCAGGGGACCCCCCAGAATGCCCGTGCCACATCAGTCTGGGGAGATCCCTCCAGCCCAGAGCCAAGAGCCTCCCACACCCAAACCCTGTCCCTCCCGTCCCTATCCCAGTGTGGCCACAGCTCCTCTGGCACAGCTGAACATCAGCAGTGACCAGCAGCTGGTGTCCCTGCAGGACTGGGATCACCTCAGCTGGGGTTCCACCCTGGCCATACCCACGATGGTGTCGTAGCCCTCAGGGAAGCTGCGGATGAAGCCGTCGGCGTTGGCGAGCCGGGCAGCCTCGTACACCTCGGCATCAGAGGCTCCTGGCTTCCCGAAGCGGATGTTCTCCATGATGGTTGTGCCAAACAGCACCGGCTCCTGCAGCAAAACCCCAGCCCGCTGAGCCTCCCCTTCCCCAGGGACAGCCAGGGGGTCCCAGCCAGCACCACTCCTGTCCCCACCTGGCTGATGAAGCCGATGACCTGTCCCCGCAGCCAGGAGGGGTCCAGGCTGGCGATGTTGTGCCCGTCCAGGGTGATGGTTCCCGCCGTGGGCTCGTAGAACCGCTCCAGCAGCGCTGCCACCGTTGACTTCCCTGGGGAGGGGACCCCTGAGCCCCCCTACCCTGGACCCCTGGCTCCAGCAGCACTGGGGGGTCCCAGTCCCTGGCACACACTGGGTGCACTCGGCAGAGGACTGGGGTGCAGGAGGATGCACCCAGGGAGAGGGTGGGGGGTACTGGTACCTCCTCCAGAGGGCCCCACGATGGCCACAGTCTGGCAGGGGGGCAGGGTGAGGCTGAAGTCCTCCAGGACACGGTAGCCAGGCCGGGTGGGATAACTGCAGGGAGAGGAGCAGGGGCTGCAGGGCTTTGGGGACATGGTACCMATCACCCCCGTCTGTAGGGTGGCTCAGGGGGCCATTGGGGGCCAGGCATGAGCTCGGAGGGACTCACCTGAAGGAGACGTGGTTGAAGCAGATGTGTCCACGCAGGGAGTGGGCAGGGATGGAGATTCCCCCCTGCAGTGGCACGAGGGGCTCCAGCCTCAGCAGCTCAAAGACACGGGCGCCAGCACTCAGACCCCGCACCACCTGTGGGGGGACAGCAGGAACACCTCATGGTTCCCCAGGCCCCCAGACCCCACCTCACGGGCGCTCAGACCCCACACCACCTGCAGGGAGTGTGGCGAAAGCATCCCCGGAGCCCCAAACCTGAATCCCCAGCCTCAGGGGGTGCCAGGACCCCTCACCTGGCCCATCAGGATGGAAATGTTGGCCATGGACCTGGGATGCACAAGGACAGAGGTTGAGTTCAGGGCTGTGCTCAGGCAGGCTACGGGGCACAGGGTGTGCCAGGAGTACTGGGGGTGCCATTGASCCCTGCCCTGACCTTTGCACTGTCTGCGAGGCCACCAGGAAGGACATGAGGTCACCAGGTGAGAGCTCGTCTCCAGCCATCAGGGAGCCACCAACAAAGATGGTTCCCAGGACGATGCCTGTGGGGTGGGGACAGAGCTGGGATTTGAAGGGGACATGCAGACAGGGCATTTGGAGGAGGTCCTGCCCAAGGGAGTGCCACCCCACAGCCCCCCAGGTCCCACTCTGTGACCCCCACTCACCATTGAGCGCCAGGTTGGAGAGGCCCTGGAAGGCGGCAATGCCGAATCCCAGCTGCTCACTCAGATGTCCAGCACGGTCCACCTCGGCACGGAACAGCCTGGGGCAGGGATGGGCTGGGGTCCCCACTGCCACACCCCCACCACCCCCAAGCCCCCCACCCTTCCCCTTCCCCTTACCCTGCCTGCTGCTCCTCCATGGCAAAGGCACGCACAGTCCGCACGTTGCCYAGCGCCTCGTCGGCCACCACGGTGGCCTTGGCCACCTGCAAGGATAAGGGGGACAGTGGGGACAGCCCACACTGCGGCCTCGGGGGTGGCAGGACACGAGGGTCTCAGGTGAGGGTTACCTGCTCCTGTGCCTGGCGGGAGAGGCTGCGGAGGAAGGCGCCGATGAAGGCGCCGGCGCTCACCAGCACTGGCAGCGCCACGAGCAGGAGCCCCGTGAGCTTGGGCGAGAGCAGGTACAGGGACACAAAGCAGCCGGCGGTCTGGGTGCCGCTGCGCAGGCCCTGGGGGTGGGGGGCACGGTGGGTGGGCGGCAGSGGGCTGGGGGGCCACCGGGCTCGCCCAGGAGATAGCTGGGCTCACCTGGGAGATGGCCAGCTTGAAGGAAGACTTGAACTCCTGGATGTCGGCCGTCAGCCGTGTCACCAGCTGCCCCGTGCGCGTGGCATCGAAGAAGGCCACCTCCTGCCTGCCGGGGGAGCGGTGGGTGGGGGTCCCTGCACACCCACCCCTCCCGTCCCTCCTCCCTGCTGGGGGTACCTGAGCAGGGCACTGAAGAGCGCCTTGCGCATGTTGCCGGCCACCTGCTCGCCGACACGGGCCAGCAGCGCGATGTACCCAAAGGTCAGCAGGCCCTGCAGGGCGGGGGGGGTCAGGAGGGCCGGGGGGCGCCCCCGGGACCCCCCACCCGCCATTTCGGGGGTCGGCACTCACCTGCAGGCAGTAGACGGCGAGGAGGCGCAGGGCCGGGCGCCGCACCTCCCGGAGGTAGGTGGAGACGTGGCCGCGGGCACACCGGGCCACCACGTTCACCAGCTGCCCCAGCAGCACCGGGATGCGCACGTTGAGCAGGGCCGCACCCAGCGCCAGCTGCGGGCAGGGGACAGGGACAGGGACAGGGCTGTCACAGCGCTGGGACTGCAGCACCGAGGGTGTCACACCATGGCACCGGGACAGCAGGTGGCCTGGCACAGCACTGGGACAGTGGGTGTCACACCACGGCACC
>QVAJ01001279.1:0-15819 GCA_003546035.1 Mixornis gularis
CCCCCCTCCCTCCAGAGTAAACAAGAAATGAGGAGGAACAACCCCCTCCCAACTGTTTTTCAGGAGATGAAAAATAGAATATACCATCTAGGCTCCAAAACCCAGGACACTAACAAACAAAAATCCCATTAAAACAAACAAACAACAACAACAAAAACCAAACTCATGAGTTGGAAGGGGTTAATTCAAGCCCCTCAAAAGAAGGACCATTTTAGAGGTAGATCCCATTTCCAAGTTAAAACTACTTGGGGTTAAATTCATTCCCATTTTGAATATCTGAAAGAGTAAGGGTTTCACAGGTTCTGTGGGTGGCCTGCTCTAGTGTTTAAACACATTCATTGCAAGTATATTTTCATAATATCTAATCAAAATCTCTTTTTCTGCATCTTGTCCCACTTATATTTAATTTCTTCTATTCTCATCCCGTTGCTGAAAACCACAGTAAAATCCTTCAATTTTTTGTAAAACAATTTTTTCATTCTCTTTCTGTATATCACACATTTCAAGCCTCTAATCATCTTTGCAGCCCTCTACTAAGCTTGTTTTGTTGTTTTTCTTTCATGTGTCTTTTCTGCTGGGAAATAAAAACTGGATGCAGGACTCTGAATTTACTTTTAGGATTGTCAAAGGTAGGTTACCTGCTGTCTTTACTTCTGTTAATACAGTCTATGCAATGGACTTCCAAGGTGGAAGCTCTCCTTGACAACTCATATTCACCCTGTTGTCCAGAGGAAGCCCAGCTCCTTTTCTGCAGAGACAGTTCTCAGCCATTCAGCCCCCAGCTGAATGAGATTATTCATGTATTTGACTTTGCTGGACTTCATACAGCTTCTTTCAGCCCATTTGAGAAACCTGCCCAGGCACCTTGTGCCTGTCGTCTTCTCACAGGCTTTGATCTCAACAACAACACTTTCTAAAGGTGCATCCTACACACCATAAATACTGTTAATGAAGGTATTCAATAGTACTGGCCCTAGTCTTCATCTCTGAGGAGCACCACTGTTAATAGCATCCAGGTGGATTTTACACAGCTGACTGCAATCCAGTCAGGCCAGCCCTCCTGCCACTTTTCCATATCGTAGTACATCTTTCCAATTTGGCTACAAGAATGCATGTGAAACACCTGATTAGTCAGGATAAACAGTTTCCACTGTTGTTCACAGGATCAGTTACTACAGAAAGCATTCAGGTCCTCCAGGTGCAATTTGGCCTTGGTAAATCTCTGCTGGCTCTTCCCATCAGTCTTTGGTTTTGTCTAGCAGTCATGAGGAATGTGCCTCACTCTGAAGAGAAAAGCAACAACAGGTTTTATTGAGGGAAAATAATACCATTCAATAAATTTGATGAAATTTAAGACAGCTTAACAGCAGTTACCAAGATTCCATAAGTTGGGTAGCAAGGTTCACCTTATTTACTGCATCAAAGAATGATACAAGGGAAAATCAAGTTAGGTTTGAGTTAGAAAGATTTGCAGAGATCCTTCCATTGAGTCACAAGGTTGAGAGTGGATCCCTTCGCCTTCTAAACTTATAGACCATAGATGCAGCAAGGTCCAGTCTTAGTCTCAAACTCAGATGATGGTTTATGACAAATGGAATTATCTAAACTAAGTTTGTAATAATATTGGGTAGCTACATGGATTAGCAATGTTTCATTAATTCAGAATGGTCAACAAGGATGTATGTCACAATCAAGGGATCTCTCTGCTTTGTGCTAGGAAGAATCTCATAGCCTCAAGTAAGGGATCTCTAACGTTGAGAGACATCCCTGCTCAAGGACAAACATACCTGGTGTGCAGTACAGATGCAATTCAGGAAGAGCTCAAATTAATGAATAACACCATCAGGAGGGTTTCATCCTGATGATAATATTTATAGAATGAAGGAGTTGGCCATTAGACAATAGTATAGACAGATAGATGTCTTTATTTTAGCTTTTGGATCTTATTCTGTACTTTAGTTATCTTGTATTTTTGGACTTTGAAACCAACTTTCAAAATCTTTTTCTGAGCCATCTTTACTTCCTTGTATGCGAGCCAGGATCTCTCCAGCTCACAGATTTATTCCAGGGCAGAGTCCTTTTGCTCCTTATTCAATCCAATCCAAAGTATGGCTATGGATCAAGTGTATTTGTCACAAGCCTCTAGTGATCCTATTTTAAAGTCCTTCTCAATAGGTTAAGAAGCCTGTTAGCAAATGCAATATTTCTCCACCCATCAAGTGTATCCTATCTCTCCCCAGTAACCCTGATTCTTCAGAGAAAGAGCTATAATCTGAAAAGCCAAAGTGTGGCTTGAAATATCATGTAACCAACTGGCTCACTGGATCCATCAGCTCATATGTAAGCCCTTCCCTTTGATGGAATTGAAATGTTCCTTGAGCTGCCATGTTGCATGTTTTACAGCCCATAATCTCCCTTGAGAGTATCACTGATGTCAATGTAGATGAGCAATAAGACATAAGACGGAATTCAGATGAACCTCAGCAATTTCTCTTCATCGTCCCAGATTGAGTTCCTGACAAGCCATAAACTTCACAATACAGAAAATTTATTTGGGAGACAAAGGCTGATCCCTGCAGAATGATATCTCCTGCTACTATCATTTGCTACCTCCATTTGGTGCCGGTACATGGATCAGGCTGAGCTGGTACAAATGTCTTCTCTGAAACTTCTTCCCTATAACACATCATAACCCTATACCTATTTTAAAAGAGCACATCAAGAAGTGAAGAAATATCTTTTTTTTTTTTTTTCCCAGAAATCACAATATTCTATGACACCCATTTGAGGAGAGTGAATCCTCCACTTGTTTAGTGCAGCCATAAGATGTCCATCCTTCTGTATGGAGTGACACACTCTCACTGGGAGAAGCACCAGGCACAGCCCACAGCCTGAGACCAGGGCAGTTGCTGCAGCCAAGCCAGGGACTGTATTGTGACACAGGACTGCCATAGTTATTCCCTCTCTCTATCAGTCCCCTCAAGCCTCAGGTCCACCTCCACTGTTTCCTTTCTCACAAGCCATTAAGGGCTTAGTCTCTCTTTGGCAACGCTGACTGCTGAACCCAGTATACCTGACTAATTCAAGAACTGCTTTAAAGTTTTATGCTGGATGCTTCACTTTTGGCCTTCCATATGTTCTTGTGGTGGGTTGACCTTGGCTGGCTGCCAGTTGCTCATCAAGCTGCACTCAGTCCCCCTCCACCAAAAGGACAGAGGGGAAAAAAACTGACAAAATGTTTGTGGGTAGAAGCAAGGACAGGGAGATAATTTCCAAGTACTACCACAGGTGACACAATCTCAGATTGGGTAAACTAATTTAATTTATTGATATTTACTTGTAAGTAAGAAAGTAAGAAAAAAAATGCTAAAATACTTTCTCATCAACTATCCCTTTCTCTGAACTTTCCTCTTAACTCTTCAACCTCCTACCCACCTGAGCAGTGCATGGGGATGGAGAATGGAGACACTTTGTCTCTGCTGCTCCTTTCTTTTGGCATTCTTCCCCCACACCACTGTAGGGTATTTCCCATTGAATGCAGATACTCACAAACCTCCAAAAGGGGTTCTTCCCATGGCCTACAGATCTTCAGGATCTGCTCCACTGTGGGCCCTTTTCACAAAGTGCAGTTCTTCAGACTGCTTCAGCGTGGGTCCCCCAGCTGGAGGGGAGTTCCTCGCAAAAATCTGCTGCTTATGGCCTACTTTCCATGGGCAACCGTTCCTACCAGGAGCCTTCTCTAGGGTGGGCTCTCCATGGGGTCACAGGGAACATGTACCTGTTGTGTGTTGCCTTTCATGGTCTTCAGGGTGGGTATTGCTCCTCCCCAGTTCTCTGTGCACTGCAGGGCAATCTCTGCTCTGGCATCTGGAGCGCCTTCCCCCTCCCCACCCCCCCAGCTTCTTCACTGACATTTGTGTCTGCAGGGCTATGTGCTGTGTCACACATTCTTACTCCTCTCTCATAGATGTCGCAGTATTTTTTTACCCTTTCTGAAATATGTTATCACAGAGGCACTACTAACACCATTGATTTCTTTAGCTTTGGACAGCAGTGGGTCTGTCTTGGAGTCGTCAGAAACAAGCTTTGCCCAACATGGGAGAAGCTTCTGTCATCTTCTTACAGAAATCACCTCTGTAGCCCCTCTACTACCAAACCCCTGTCAGGTAAATCCAATACAGTGTCAAGTACTCTGGTATGTTTCAGATACCAGATATGGACTAGTGCTATCTTGTTCAGCTCAGCATTAGAAGTTCAAGCCCAGAAAACAGGTGCTGACTAAAATAAGAATCTTACCTGAAATGAAATAAGCCTACTGTGCAGGACATGAACATGTCAGCTATTGGTGAATTTTATTAGCTGTGGAGTCTACGCACACTGCCTTAGTGTACCAGGGAGAAACACCAGCACTGTGAGATGTTCTCTAAGTTACAAAAGTTGCAAGCACAGGAAGAAAATTCTGCAAGCACTAAAACTTCCACATGTAGGGCAGATGAGAAACAAGATTCCTAAACTAGCAAAAAACTTGAAAGGCTCAGTATTAATCTCTTTAAAATAGCTTGGCATTCAGTACCAGAAGTTTTCTACTTCACACACACCTATGGAAAAGTATGCCAAAATGAATATTTTTATTTCTTGTTTTCATATGGACAGGAAAAACTCTGCCTAAGGCACTGTTATAAAGCATAATAATACAGCTCCTCTCCAAAACAACTGGAGAAGATGAAAGGCTTGGAAGAATAACTCTTGCAATGTATTGATAAAAGTTACAGAAGGCTAGGGAGGGAAAGTTCACAGTTATGACATTTGTCTTCCCGAATAACTGTTATGTATCACATAGCCCTGAATTTGTGAAAATGGCTTAATGTGTGCTTACTGATGGGAAGTTGTGAAGGAATTCTATTTTGTTTTCCTTGTTCACAGAACATTTTGTAACTTACTGAACTGTTTTTATCCCAAACCACAAGTTTTCTCACTTCTGCCCTTCCGATTGTCTATTCCAACTCACTGATGTGGGAGCAAGTAAACTGCTCAGTGAAGCTCAGCTGCCTGCCAGGGTTGACACACAACTTTTTAGTTGGCTACATTAAGCTTTGAAACTTTGAAATGCTCATATCTTGCACAGACAAGAGCAGAGACTTACTTTCTTCCAGGTTCTCTGTGGGATAAGATACATACAGCTATACACATTGTACACAAAGAACACAATTTTATAGTCATTATAACAAATTTTCTGCATTCAAAGATGAGAATTTCCCATACAAATGTAATTATCACAGTGATTCCTATTATGAATGAGCAACTTAAATTATTAGGCAACAAAATGCGTTTTTCCTTATGAATATGATTTCACGGAACAACATATTGTTGCGTATTAGGAACTCTTGCAAAACCTTGCAGAATAGTTTCTTTCTCATCTCTCCCTATTATTTTTTTGTTCTGTTTCAAAATGCTACAAGAGGTACATTCCCAATTTTATGGCATTAATTTCTGGAAGTAACACATGTGGAGGTTACAGAGTAAAAATGTCCCCAGATCATGAGACTTTAACAAAAAAGGAATTTATACTTTCTTAGACTTCTAAAGTGCTTAGAATCATCATTTTGATTTGTTCTATTCCTTATGCAGCAACATTTTTTCTCAACTACAGCCTATTATATCCTCTATTTTGCTACCAGAGGAACTCTGATAAGAAACACATTAAAATCTAACATTGTATAGGAATAAGGAATTGATAATTTACATCAAATTTAGATAATTAATAGTTTTGAAATCAACATAAGGATATTTTATATATTTTTTAAAAAATTATGCTAAAAACTATATACTAAAATATATACTTTAAAAACTATATAGTTTTAATAATAAGGAAAACAATCAATTCAAGCTCCATACATTTTTTTCATGTAGAAATGGGAGTTACCTACCCATTTAATAATTAGGTAATGTCTAGACAACACTGTCATTTTAAACAAAGGGAGAGAGTAAAAGTATAGAAACTTCATATTACAAAGAGCTACATAATTATTATTTAGTAATGAAGGTTTTAATTCAGCAATTAAATTGCATTTTTAAATTATTTTAAAATGCACACTAGAAATGAATGCAAGATTACTGGAATTTTCAGATGTTCTTCAGATTACAGATTCATCAGGTCTACTTTGCTGTGGTACATGTGGGGCTCCTCTAGAATTAGACAAACCACCATTCTCTGAATGACTTTCAACAGAAGGATAGTGAGGTATTGTCCCTATTTCACAAAAATGTCTACTACACAGCACTACACATATTATTTACATCAGAGCTTGCTAACCTACATTTCTTTTCACATCTTTTTCTTAAGTAAGGGCTTCTTTGATAAAAAAGCATTTCACTGAAACACTGTAATAGTATGATTTCTATTCTTGTTGCATCACATACTTCTTGTGAAAGAAGAATATGTTAAATGGGTTCTGAAATGTGAATTTTTTTCCAGTTGCCATTTAATTACTTCTCATATCTGTATGCATATTTTCATTTTACAAACTTAATTCACTCTGAAACTGACACTCAGTGACAAGATTTCTAGACAAATGAATATATCTAATCTGTAATGAAGAATTTCATGCCAGTATCAAAAGCACTTGGAGAAAGAGACTCAAATAGATATTTCACTGAAGTAAAAAAGAATCAGAAGAGAATTTTAGATTATCTCATTATCAAAGACTGTTAATTAAGAGGTTCAATTTTATTCACGTTTAAGCATGAACTTTGGAAACTTCTGAGTTTTAGGAAGTCACACTTATTGTTATGAAAGAAGTCACTCCGCTAAGATAAGAGGAAAAGGACGTTGAGAATCCAGATAGGTCCCAGCAGAGTGGAAGCTGACAAATGATGTCCCGGTTTTCAAGAAAGACAAGAAGAAGGACCACAAAAACTACAAGCCTGTTAGTCTCATTCTGGTGCCTGGCAAATTTATGTAGAAGATAATTCTGTGAATGATTGAAAAACACCTGAAAGACAATGCACTCAATGGTCACAACTAGCACAGCTCCATGAAAAAGAAATCTTGCTTATTTAACCTGATTTCTTTTTATGACAAGGTAACCACTAAATTAATCAAGGGAAGCCAGTTGATGTAATCTTTTTGGACTTCAGTAGAGCTCTTGACACTATTTCACACAGTCTCATTCTGGACAAAATGTCCAGCACACAGCTGAATAGATATATCAAGCCATGGGTGAGCAACTGGCTCATGGGTCAGGCACAAAGGGTTATAATGAATGGGAAAACCTCAGACTGTCCTGTCTCTTGTGGGGTTCCACAGGGCTCCACCCTCAGACCAGTTCTCTTCAACATCTTCATTAATGACCAGGATACAGGGCTCAAAAAAGTTCATTGATGACATCAAAAACAGAGGAGCTGTTGACTCACTTAAGGGCAGAGAGGCCCTGCAGAGACCTTGACAAATTGGAGACCTGGGCAATCACCAACCACACGAAGTTTAACAAGAGAAAGTACCAGATTCTGCACCTGGGATGGGGTAACCCTGGATGTATGGACAGACTGAGGAAAGAGATGCTGGAGAGCAGCACCATGGAAAGGGACTGGAGGTCATGGCCGATGGCAAAGTGACCATGAGTCAGCAGTGCCCTGGCAGCCAGGAGGGCCAACCCTGTCCTGGGGGACATCAGGCTCAGCATGGCCAGCTGGGAAAGGGAGAGGATTGTCCTGCTCTGCTCTGCACTGGGGCAGCCTCACCTTGAGTTTTGGGTGCCACAATACAAGTGAGATATTAAGCTATTAGGAGAGTGCCCAAAGTAGAGCAACAAATGTGAAGGGCCTTGAGGGGAAGCTCTATGATGAGCAGCTGAGGTCAATTGTTCTGTTCAGCCTGGAAAAGAGAAGATTGAGTGCAGAACTCACTGAAGTTACAACTTCCTCATGAGGGGAAGAGAGGAGCAGGCACTGATCTCTTCTCTGTCTGGTGACCAGTCACAGGACTCAAGGGAATGGCCTGAAGGTTTGTCAGGAGAGGTCTAGGCTGGATATTAGGAAGAAGCTCTTCACCCATGCAAAACACATGAAAATGTGGTTGTATTTTGTGTAGAATGGAACATTTTTTTGATCTGGAGTTGGTTGTAAAAGGGAAATAAAAAATCCATACCTTCTGAAAATACATTACTTCTCAAATAAGTAGGTTTTGTCAAAGACAGGAAAATTCAAAATTAAACACTGATGTTCCTGTATAAAACATACAGCTTTATGTTTATATATGTTTATAATATGTTTATATTAATTCCAAGTTAAATATTGGTCAAGGCAAGCGATGCTGATAGTTTAACACCTTAAAGAAATTTACTGATCTGGCTTGGGCTCTTCTCTGAGAAAAGACTTTCAGAGTTTGAGTAGTTTATGACTTCAAAATGGGACATGATGCAAAAATTCTCAACTTGTGACTTCTCCCAGGGATGCTAATGGGTCAAGTGTTGGCCTTGCCTTTTATCTTGGGGAAATTTTTTTTCTAGAAAAGATAGATATATAATTTTTTTATCTTAAGTAAAACACCATCTGACATACCATCACTAATGAAATAATAAAATGAGCAGCAAGTCTAATGACTGGATCTAGGATCTTGTTTTAATCATTTGGTTCACAGAAAAACATACTAATTTTGAAGATGCTATGATTCTGTTGTGGATATTATACTTGAAATAAGACCGTTCCTTAAAAATAAAGTGTTTCAAAACAAAAAACGCGATCTCTAAAAATGAAAAAAAAAAAAGTAAAATCCTGAAAATATAACTTTAAATTACTTGTAAAAGGTTACAGAAGAAAAAGAGAATAAGATCAGAGTACAAATCATTGTTTTGAGCTCTCAGAAACTCTAACTTCTATGTATAATGTTTTTTCTCTTTGATCTAAAAGAAAAAACAGGAAATCCTGAAGGGCAGGTCAGCTCTATTAAAGACAGAAAGGGAAATAAATTTGATAAAATGGGCATTTCTGTTGAACAGGAAGTTCCTCTCTGAGAAATTTACTCAAAAATGTCCATGAGAAATCGATATATAGCTGCAACTATTTAAAATCAATGAGCACTACAAAATTGTAGTTGACATGGGGAAAGAAAATCTGCAAGTCTGGAGGTGGATGGCAATAAAGTCCCCTTACAAAATGAATAAATAATCCAAAAATCTTCTTTTTAAGATTATGATCAGCAAATACAATAATTCACATAAATGCAAATATTACAACATCAGGTTAAATTATGGTACAGTGTTATAATGAATTATTTTAGAACATGGTTAAAAAATATGACTTTTGTTAAAAAAAATGCCTGCAAGGATAGTCAAAAGGAAAACAGAGTCAGGAAAAAAAGACTTAAAAGAATTGAAGATTGCTTGACGAAGCTCAAGTTAAAAAGGAGTTTAATGTAATGATCAGAATTTGAAATATTTTGCCTAAATTGATTGCTTATTCTAAAGATAAATCCTATGCCTAACTTTCATATTGAATTTTAGCAAGATTTTTAATAAAAATAACTAATTAAAATTACTTTGATCAGTTCCAATCAGTAACCAAGTATGAACTGCAAATTAAATCAGAAATATATTTTAAAATAAGAAAAAAAATGTCTGTTATATCTGTTTCCCATGTAAATATCAGTATATAATGGTATTCAAAATGAGTCAAACCTCTTCTGACTTGTTCCTTAAAAATAAAAGACAGGCACAAATGCAAAATTAGACAGATAATACTGAATAATAATCCAGCAGAAAAATCCTTTTTTTGTCTGCTGACTCCTGTTATGGTCAGATTATTGAGAGATGCCTCTGCCTGAATCAAGGTGCAAATGAGACCATATGTCAAAGTCAACATGGATTTTATTTAACAGTTAATGTGAGGTAGAGAGATAGAAATAAATAGGCAAAGGGTCAGGAAGAGGGAGGGGAGAGATAGAGAGGGAGAGAGGGGGAGAGAGAGAGAGAGAGAGAGAGAGAGAGGAGATTAGGCAGAAGATAGCTCCCACATGTAGATCCAGAGGCATCCCTTTGGTTCTCTGTAGCAATGCACCCCACACACCCAGCAAGTCTTTTCCGTGTAGGGAAAGTTTAAGGCTCACCCCTTAAGGTAAACAACCTGGATTCTTCCATAGCCTCCTAAGAAAGACTAGCTCAGGGCCAAGAGAGAAGCATCTATTGGATCTTGTCACCATTCTTCAAACCCTGTATCCCTCTCTATTGTCTGCATGCCAAGTTATCCCTCCTAAACATCCAGTATTTAAGAAAGAGCACAAAAGGAAGTAAAGGTTTTTCAAGGTGTATTAGCAGGGTGTCTGAGGTTTCTCAGACCCCTGTGCACGGCTTATTATTTGTTTTCTGTAACATTTGTTATTTCGTTATTTTTTCTTTATTAAACCTTTTGATTTACAGAACACCTTCCAGAAGCAGTCTTGCTCAAATTGATTATAGCCACTTTTCTGCCAGGCTGGACCCTCAGAGTGTGGGGCAACCCACAGTTCTCCATCACTCTGAGCTTCTCAGTGCTGGGGGTCCGAGTCAATCTTCTGGGGGTACCACCTTTATACAGTCCATGTTCCAGATATCCATGGGGTGGTCACAGATGCACTTCCCATAATTTTGGGTCATTTTTGTTTGACTGGTGGTATGTGTATTAGCATTTGCTTCCTTTCCCACAGTGGGAATTTTTGTCCAGATATAATAACCAGTATGCACTAACCAGATCTTACATCCACCAGGTTTGAAATAAGCTCCTTCCTGGCATAAATTTCTCGTCTGCTCTTTTTAAGTTGCTGCTGTGGTGTCTTATGACAAGTTCCTTCTGTGGCCTTCACAGTGCTTTGAGACAGGCAGCTGTATATTTTAAGTCCTTACAGCTCCACACAGAACATTGCCCATTTACACCAAAATCTACACTATAAACAGTCAAAAAAAAAAAAAAAATTAAGGGAAATAAGACTCTTAGAGAAGATAATGCACCTAAGACTGAGGAGGTTTTGAATTTCTTTTTTTACCTTGCCTATTAATTAATAAAGCAAGAACTTACATGCAATACACACAGATTTTGGTCATACAATGAAGTTTAATTTAGAAGAAAGATCTCAGAAATTAATATCACATTTTAATTTCTTGATAAGGAATTTTTAATAAAAGCAACTGTTATAAAAAATAGTAAGTTATTGCTTTTGTTTTGCAAGGATGTGATGAGGAACAAGGAGAACTTATCTTAGGCACAGCCTTATTTAATATGCTTATTTATGTTCTGGAAGATTTACAGGACACTGCATGAATAGCATTCGCAGGTGATGTACAATGAAAGGCAGAACACTTACAAGAAAGATAAATTAACACTTCCAGAGATATTAGACATATTACCACAGATTTCTAATGTAAGTAGAACTAAGTACAAAGTATCAAACTAATGCAAGTCATACCTCACAAAATTAAAGAAAGTGTATATTATTGAAGAAATTATTCAAGAATATAGAAGGGATATTCTGGCAATAATTTTAAGGATTTAAGTTAAAAGACATTAACAAAAAAATATCAGCAATGAGATCTACATTCCGTGGTGACATGATAGAAATTCCATCACTTGAAACATTTTAGAATAGCCTAGAAAGAATAGTAATGAATATACAATAAAGTGAAATTAGTAAATGTGAGGTAAAATTACTTAAAATTACTGTTTTAAAGCTCAGATTGAAATGACTGTATATTACTGATATGAAAACCAATTAACTGAATAATTTGTAGGTACTTCCTTTTCACTCTCATCTACATCTGTTATATCACTAGTCACTATAGCACTTACTTTGGTAGACATATATTTTATTGGTATATATAGTGTAAAAAAATAAAAGGCACTTATCCAGTCAGTAATTCAGTGAAATCTTATTTTCTTTTTTCTGTCAATTAACTATATGACATTTACTACTTTTAAACAAGATGGCTCAAAATTTTCAATCTGTCATTTATCCACAGATATGCAAGATGTCAAAATCTCAATATAGCATCATTAAAATGTGAACTTTTTTTCTTGTAAGAAAGCCACTATTGCATAACATCTTGAAATCAGTTTTGTTAAACTTATAGAATCACAGCTTGTGAGAATCACCAACTACCACCTGGGACATAAAGAATAAAAAAGAAAACATAAAATGCACAAATTTTACTTCTCCTCAGAAGTTTTTTTCTGATGATACTTTGATGGTTTTAACTTAGGATTATAAAATTTGCTTAGCACTTTCAATTGAAAATAAAAGTTTTTACTAAACACGTTGAGTTTTTGTGGCCATGAAAAGTTTCTGTTTGGCTCAATAATTAATATGATGTTTATTTTAAGATTGGAAATACATCAGGAAAGTGTTTCTCCATATCAGAAAATCAATCAATTTGCCAACCTTAAACTATAATAAACTTAAAGTTAAAAAGTTTTAGAAACAAGTTTTTAAAAGGACAGAAACATATCACAACAATATTAGCACAAGAAGGTGAAGGGAAAAGGAAAGATTAAAACACTAAGACTGCCCCTAACTACTGTAATGCAACAGGAAGACAGCATTAAAAATCTCATCAAAAGGTTGCCAAATATTTCTTTGTTGGCATAGAACAATAGGGAGAAAGAGTATATCTCCTGATGTGCAATCTCTGAGTGTGAAGTAATATTTATTTATTTATTCTTGTAAAGTGAAAGTATCACATTACTTTTAAGAGTAAATTATTTTTTAAAAAAAAATCCATGTAGCAAGTAGTATATGATTTAAAATTTTAGTGAGCTAGGTGATGAATCACATTGTCAAGTGAGCACTTTATGCTGCATAAACTAAGGACATCGGCTGGCTGTAATGCTGCTAGCCCTTTTTTCATGATGGAGAAAATACAGAATCACACTGAAGAGCAGATCTTTTAGCAGGTCAGTATACTGTGGTTGTGTTCTGAAAAATATTTAGAAGACTACATGCATTTGATATCAAAATAATCCAATATTGAGAACTAACAAGAGTTCAGTAAAACAAGGATTTATTCTTTTTTTTCATTTCATAATGAAACGAAGACTCTTACAAAAACCTTTTACTTGACTGAGATATTTTCTTATTGAAAGTCAGCTGATAGAAACAGGTTTCTCAGCATGTTATAGCTTTTTTTTTTTAACAGTGACATCGAAAGGAGTGCGAAGAAGAAAATATATGGTTTAAAATTCTGATGTTGATTTATAGTCAGTATCCCTTCTATGTGCATGCAGGAGACCAGAGGAATGGTTTACTGGCTCAAGACAGCCAGGTGGGAAATGGGTGAGGAAACAGGTGGGATGGAGCACCTTCTCACACTGTTGTGTAGTGAACATGATGTAGGCCCACACTCTACTGGGGGCAATCAACTAAGGAGGACCACTGTAAGCCCCAGAATGGTGCCAGGGACATTCTGGCATTGTGTGAAGTGCAGGCACAAGACTTTAGCACACAATTAGCATAGGCCAGCCTGGAGGGCCTGGAATTGATAAAAGATCAGCAAGATGTGTGGAGCATGATGCACTCCACTACCCTGGATTTGAAAGCTGCTGAGACCACAGTGGTTCCTAGGGTAGTGGTTATCTCTCTGTTTTTCTTTCTCCTTTTCTTCTGCATTCTTCTTGAATTATATTATAATCCTGACCAGAAAGTCTAGTCAAAGCCATGCCAAGTGTATTATTATATCTGGATATTCTAAAGTTTGCAAGCAGAAGTTGTGTGTTATTGAACCTGCTTTGTTTCTCCCATGCACCTCTCAGAGTATATCCAGCTACCTATCTACCTTTCCCTAAACCTGACAAGTGTGATTACAGTGAAAAATCATTAAGTGCAATAACTTTTAGTAAACACAATGTTCAGACAGCAAAAGGTATTCAAAAGAGATCCATAGTTAGAAATAAAGAGGAGTTATGTTGTTCCAGGATCCCTGAACCAAGGAGACACATTGGTGGTGCCTCTCTGAGACATCCTTCCCACTCTGCCCAGGACCCAATTTCAGTTCCTGGTACCCTTAAGTCCTATCTCAGAGATGCCACAGCAGGTCCAGCCTCCAGCTCCCTGCACCCCAGCAATGCCTGGCCATGAGACCTGGTGATCATCATGCTCTCGGGAGCTTAGCTATGATATCAACTCAGCAGAAAGTTATGTCCTCTGCACTCACTAGAATAGATGGCAACCCAGACAAAGCTCACACCAAAATATGCCGCCATCCAGGTCTCTGTGGGATGTAGCCTTTAACTAGTAGTGGATGACAGGAGTGAGAACAGCTGTGTGAGTTGTGACCAAGTGGATGATCTGATCAGCCTGGTGACAGAGCTACAGGAGAAGTAGAAATGTTAAGGAACAAGAGAGATTCTAAAAAAAAGGTTGACTGGTGAAACCATCTTCTGCCTACCCTGAGAGAGAAACATGAATAACCACCAGAAAAAAAGGTCAAGATAAAGAGGATCCTATATCATCTCCCCAAGAAACAGAAAGCTGTAGCTTAAAGGATAGGAATGAATGGAAGCAAGTCCACTCTTAGAGCAACAGGCAAACCCTAGGTCAATCTCTAAGTCAAAGCATCTATAGAAAAGATGTTTAAATGTATCCATGAAAAAAAAACCACCCTACTAATGTAAAGCATCCATAGAAGGACCTTGTATCAGAAGAGAATCTTTCAAAGAGTTCTCTTGCCTTGACAAGTGGCTGAATTCACATGAATGAGACAAGATTTATATTGCAAATAACTTTGCAAATGAAATCTGACAGTTCATTTATCTGTCACTTCTGATCATTTTATAAGTTTATTGTGCATATTCAGTGTTTCAGTTGCAATTTATACTAATCACAGACAACGGATAGAACCGAAAGGAAAAGTACTTCCCAGATATTTGAATGAGGCTAAAATGCAGAATAAAAATAAAAAACACCATAAGGTTTTTCTCTAGACCATACGTTCCAAGCTAGTGCTCTTCTCACTTCGAAGAACACATCTTTTAACTAGATTGATGAACAGTTTAAGAGTGATCAATCTTTATAGACAGGGAGTTATGTCAATATTAAAGGGCATAAATATCATTTAACAGTCATTCATAGCATCCAGCCATATAGCAATTATATTTTTACAATACAGGGACAAATGCAAATAATGCATTAATTTTCTATGACACAATCTAATCAAAGATGATTAGATAATTGTTAAAGGGCTCTCAGTTAATCATCTGGTTTATGTGTCTTGCATCCAGTATCAGTGATTTCTAATACAGTGAGTTTTTTTCTAATACTACACAGCAGAAAATAAAAAAAAGAAGTAGTGGTATGCTTGTACATCACCAAATATCAGAAAGCTTATTTGGATTAATACTGAGCTTGGTTAAAAGTCATATTTAAAGAGTCACTTCAGCTGTGATGTTGAGTAGTGTCGCTCTTTCTTATATTGTAGCACCCAAAGATGCCCCCAGCACTTGAGGTGAGGCTGCCCCAGCTCAGAGCAGAGCAGGACAATCCCCACCCTTGCCCAGCTGGCCATGCTGGGCCTAATGTCCCCCAGGACAGGGTTGGCCCTCCTGGCTGCCAGGGCACTGCTGACTCATGGTCACCTTGCCATCAGCCATGACCCCCAGTCCCTTTCCATGGTGCTGCTCTCCAGCATCTCTTTCCCCAGTCTGTCCATACATCCAGGGTTGCACCATCCCAGGTACAGAATCTGGTACTTTCTCTTGTTAAACTTCATGTGGTTGGTGATTGCCCAGGTCTCCAATTTGTCAAGGTCTCTGCAGGGCCTCTCTGCCCTTAAGTGAGTCAACAGCTCCTCTGTTTTTGATGTC
>QVAJ01001280.1:0-15819 GCA_003546035.1 Mixornis gularis
CCCCCCTCCCTCCAGAGTAAACAAGAAATGAGGAGGAACAACCCCCTCCCAACTGTTTTTCAGGAGATGAAAAATAGAATATACCATCTAGGCTCCAAAACCCAGGACACTAACAAACAAAAATCCCATTAAAACAAACAAACAACAACAACAAAAACCAAACTCATGAGTTGGAAGGGGTTAATTCAAGCCCCTCAAAAGAAGGACCATTTTAGAGGTAGATCCCATTTCCAAGTTAAAACTACTTGGGGTTAAATTCATTCCCATTTTGAATATCTGAAAGAGTAAGGGTTTCACAGGTTCTGTGGGTGGCCTGCTCTAGTGTTTAAACACATTCATTGCAAGTATATTTTCATAATATCTAATCAAAATCTCTTTTTCTGCATCTTGTCCCACTTATATTTAATTTCTTCTATTCTCATCCCGTTGCTGAAAACCACAGTAAAATCCTTCAATTTTTTGTAAAACAATTTTTTCATTCTCTTTCTGTATATCACACATTTCAAGCCTCTAATCATCTTTGCAGCCCTCTACTAAGCTTGTTTTGTTGTTTTTCTTTCATGTGTCTTTTCTGCTGGGAAATAAAAACTGGATGCAGGACTCTGAATTTACTTTTAGGATTGTCAAAGGTAGGTTACCTGCTGTCTTTACTTCTGTTAATACAGTCTATGCAATGGACTTCCAAGGTGGAAGCTCTCCTTGACAACTCATATTCACCCTGTTGTCCAGAGGAAGCCCAGCTCCTTTTCTGCAGAGACAGTTCTCAGCCATTCAGCCCCCAGCTGAATGAGATTATTCATGTATTTGACTTTGCTGGACTTCATACAGCTTCTTTCAGCCCATTTGAGAAACCTGCCCAGGCACCTTGTGCCTGTCGTCTTCTCACAGGCTTTGATCTCAACAACAACACTTTCTAAAGGTGCATCCTACACACCATAAATACTGTTAATGAAGGTATTCAATAGTACTGGCCCTAGTCTTCATCTCTGAGGAGCACCACTGTTAATAGCATCCAGGTGGATTTTACACAGCTGACTGCAATCCAGTCAGGCCAGCCCTCCTGCCACTTTTCCATATCGTAGTACATCTTTCCAATTTGGCTACAAGAATGCATGTGAAACACCTGATTAGTCAGGATAAACAGTTTCCACTGTTGTTCACAGGATCAGTTACTACAGAAAGCATTCAGGTCCTCCAGGTGCAATTTGGCCTTGGTAAATCTCTGCTGGCTCTTCCCATCAGTCTTTGGTTTTGTCTAGCAGTCATGAGGAATGTGCCTCACTCTGAAGAGAAAAGCAACAACAGGTTTTATTGAGGGAAAATAATACCATTCAATAAATTTGATGAAATTTAAGACAGCTTAACAGCAGTTACCAAGATTCCATAAGTTGGGTAGCAAGGTTCACCTTATTTACTGCATCAAAGAATGATACAAGGGAAAATCAAGTTAGGTTTGAGTTAGAAAGATTTGCAGAGATCCTTCCATTGAGTCACAAGGTTGAGAGTGGATCCCTTCGCCTTCTAAACTTATAGACCATAGATGCAGCAAGGTCCAGTCTTAGTCTCAAACTCAGATGATGGTTTATGACAAATGGAATTATCTAAACTAAGTTTGTAATAATATTGGGTAGCTACATGGATTAGCAATGTTTCATTAATTCAGAATGGTCAACAAGGATGTATGTCACAATCAAGGGATCTCTCTGCTTTGTGCTAGGAAGAATCTCATAGCCTCAAGTAAGGGATCTCTAACGTTGAGAGACATCCCTGCTCAAGGACAAACATACCTGGTGTGCAGTACAGATGCAATTCAGGAAGAGCTCAAATTAATGAATAACACCATCAGGAGGGTTTCATCCTGATGATAATATTTATAGAATGAAGGAGTTGGCCATTAGACAATAGTATAGACAGATAGATGTCTTTATTTTAGCTTTTGGATCTTATTCTGTACTTTAGTTATCTTGTATTTTTGGACTTTGAAACCAACTTTCAAAATCTTTTTCTGAGCCATCTTTACTTCCTTGTATGCGAGCCAGGATCTCTCCAGCTCACAGATTTATTCCAGGGCAGAGTCCTTTTGCTCCTTATTCAATCCAATCCAAAGTATGGCTATGGATCAAGTGTATTTGTCACAAGCCTCTAGTGATCCTATTTTAAAGTCCTTCTCAATAGGTTAAGAAGCCTGTTAGCAAATGCAATATTTCTCCACCCATCAAGTGTATCCTATCTCTCCCCAGTAACCCTGATTCTTCAGAGAAAGAGCTATAATCTGAAAAGCCAAAGTGTGGCTTGAAATATCATGTAACCAACTGGCTCACTGGATCCATCAGCTCATATGTAAGCCCTTCCCTTTGATGGAATTGAAATGTTCCTTGAGCTGCCATGTTGCATGTTTTACAGCCCATAATCTCCCTTGAGAGTATCACTGATGTCAATGTAGATGAGCAATAAGACATAAGACGGAATTCAGATGAACCTCAGCAATTTCTCTTCATCGTCCCAGATTGAGTTCCTGACAAGCCATAAACTTCACAATACAGAAAATTTATTTGGGAGACAAAGGCTGATCCCTGCAGAATGATATCTCCTGCTACTATCATTTGCTACCTCCATTTGGTGCCGGTACATGGATCAGGCTGAGCTGGTACAAATGTCTTCTCTGAAACTTCTTCCCTATAACACATCATAACCCTATACCTATTTTAAAAGAGCACATCAAGAAGTGAAGAAATATCTTTTTTTTTTTTTTTCCCAGAAATCACAATATTCTATGACACCCATTTGAGGAGAGTGAATCCTCCACTTGTTTAGTGCAGCCATAAGATGTCCATCCTTCTGTATGGAGTGACACACTCTCACTGGGAGAAGCACCAGGCACAGCCCACAGCCTGAGACCAGGGCAGTTGCTGCAGCCAAGCCAGGGACTGTATTGTGACACAGGACTGCCATAGTTATTCCCTCTCTCTATCAGTCCCCTCAAGCCTCAGGTCCACCTCCACTGTTTCCTTTCTCACAAGCCATTAAGGGCTTAGTCTCTCTTTGGCAACGCTGACTGCTGAACCCAGTATACCTGACTAATTCAAGAACTGCTTTAAAGTTTTATGCTGGATGCTTCACTTTTGGCCTTCCATATGTTCTTGTGGTGGGTTGACCTTGGCTGGCTGCCAGTTGCTCATCAAGCTGCACTCAGTCCCCCTCCACCAAAAGGACAGAGGGGAAAAAAACTGACAAAATGTTTGTGGGTAGAAGCAAGGACAGGGAGATAATTTCCAAGTACTACCACAGGTGACACAATCTCAGATTGGGTAAACTAATTTAATTTATTGATATTTACTTGTAAGTAAGAAAGTAAGAAAAAAAATGCTAAAATACTTTCTCATCAACTATCCCTTTCTCTGAACTTTCCTCTTAACTCTTCAACCTCCTACCCACCTGAGCAGTGCATGGGGATGGAGAATGGAGACACTTTGTCTCTGCTGCTCCTTTCTTTTGGCATTCTTCCCCCACACCACTGTAGGGTATTTCCCATTGAATGCAGATACTCACAAACCTCCAAAAGGGGTTCTTCCCATGGCCTACAGATCTTCAGGATCTGCTCCACTGTGGGCCCTTTTCACAAAGTGCAGTTCTTCAGACTGCTTCAGCGTGGGTCCCCCAGCTGGAGGGGAGTTCCTCGCAAAAATCTGCTGCTTATGGCCTACTTTCCATGGGCAACCGTTCCTACCAGGAGCCTTCTCTAGGGTGGGCTCTCCATGGGGTCACAGGGAACATGTACCTGTTGTGTGTTGCCTTTCATGGTCTTCAGGGTGGGTATTGCTCCTCCCCAGTTCTCTGTGCACTGCAGGGCAATCTCTGCTCTGGCATCTGGAGCGCCTTCCCCCTCCCCACCCCCCCAGCTTCTTCACTGACATTTGTGTCTGCAGGGCTATGTGCTGTGTCACACATTCTTACTCCTCTCTCATAGATGTCGCAGTATTTTTTTACCCTTTCTGAAATATGTTATCACAGAGGCACTACTAACACCATTGATTTCTTTAGCTTTGGACAGCAGTGGGTCTGTCTTGGAGTCGTCAGAAACAAGCTTTGCCCAACATGGGAGAAGCTTCTGTCATCTTCTTACAGAAATCACCTCTGTAGCCCCTCTACTACCAAACCCCTGTCAGGTAAATCCAATACAGTGTCAAGTACTCTGGTATGTTTCAGATACCAGATATGGACTAGTGCTATCTTGTTCAGCTCAGCATTAGAAGTTCAAGCCCAGAAAACAGGTGCTGACTAAAATAAGAATCTTACCTGAAATGAAATAAGCCTACTGTGCAGGACATGAACATGTCAGCTATTGGTGAATTTTATTAGCTGTGGAGTCTACGCACACTGCCTTAGTGTACCAGGGAGAAACACCAGCACTGTGAGATGTTCTCTAAGTTACAAAAGTTGCAAGCACAGGAAGAAAATTCTGCAAGCACTAAAACTTCCACATGTAGGGCAGATGAGAAACAAGATTCCTAAACTAGCAAAAAACTTGAAAGGCTCAGTATTAATCTCTTTAAAATAGCTTGGCATTCAGTACCAGAAGTTTTCTACTTCACACACACCTATGGAAAAGTATGCCAAAATGAATATTTTTATTTCTTGTTTTCATATGGACAGGAAAAACTCTGCCTAAGGCACTGTTATAAAGCATAATAATACAGCTCCTCTCCAAAACAACTGGAGAAGATGAAAGGCTTGGAAGAATAACTCTTGCAATGTATTGATAAAAGTTACAGAAGGCTAGGGAGGGAAAGTTCACAGTTATGACATTTGTCTTCCCGAATAACTGTTATGTATCACATAGCCCTGAATTTGTGAAAATGGCTTAATGTGTGCTTACTGATGGGAAGTTGTGAAGGAATTCTATTTTGTTTTCCTTGTTCACAGAACATTTTGTAACTTACTGAACTGTTTTTATCCCAAACCACAAGTTTTCTCACTTCTGCCCTTCCGATTGTCTATTCCAACTCACTGATGTGGGAGCAAGTAAACTGCTCAGTGAAGCTCAGCTGCCTGCCAGGGTTGACACACAACTTTTTAGTTGGCTACATTAAGCTTTGAAACTTTGAAATGCTCATATCTTGCACAGACAAGAGCAGAGACTTACTTTCTTCCAGGTTCTCTGTGGGATAAGATACATACAGCTATACACATTGTACACAAAGAACACAATTTTATAGTCATTATAACAAATTTTCTGCATTCAAAGATGAGAATTTCCCATACAAATGTAATTATCACAGTGATTCCTATTATGAATGAGCAACTTAAATTATTAGGCAACAAAATGCGTTTTTCCTTATGAATATGATTTCACGGAACAACATATTGTTGCGTATTAGGAACTCTTGCAAAACCTTGCAGAATAGTTTCTTTCTCATCTCTCCCTATTATTTTTTTGTTCTGTTTCAAAATGCTACAAGAGGTACATTCCCAATTTTATGGCATTAATTTCTGGAAGTAACACATGTGGAGGTTACAGAGTAAAAATGTCCCCAGATCATGAGACTTTAACAAAAAAGGAATTTATACTTTCTTAGACTTCTAAAGTGCTTAGAATCATCATTTTGATTTGTTCTATTCCTTATGCAGCAACATTTTTTCTCAACTACAGCCTATTATATCCTCTATTTTGCTACCAGAGGAACTCTGATAAGAAACACATTAAAATCTAACATTGTATAGGAATAAGGAATTGATAATTTACATCAAATTTAGATAATTAATAGTTTTGAAATCAACATAAGGATATTTTATATATTTTTTAAAAAATTATGCTAAAAACTATATACTAAAATATATACTTTAAAAACTATATAGTTTTAATAATAAGGAAAACAATCAATTCAAGCTCCATACATTTTTTTCATGTAGAAATGGGAGTTACCTACCCATTTAATAATTAGGTAATGTCTAGACAACACTGTCATTTTAAACAAAGGGAGAGAGTAAAAGTATAGAAACTTCATATTACAAAGAGCTACATAATTATTATTTAGTAATGAAGGTTTTAATTCAGCAATTAAATTGCATTTTTAAATTATTTTAAAATGCACACTAGAAATGAATGCAAGATTACTGGAATTTTCAGATGTTCTTCAGATTACAGATTCATCAGGTCTACTTTGCTGTGGTACATGTGGGGCTCCTCTAGAATTAGACAAACCACCATTCTCTGAATGACTTTCAACAGAAGGATAGTGAGGTATTGTCCCTATTTCACAAAAATGTCTACTACACAGCACTACACATATTATTTACATCAGAGCTTGCTAACCTACATTTCTTTTCACATCTTTTTCTTAAGTAAGGGCTTCTTTGATAAAAAAGCATTTCACTGAAACACTGTAATAGTATGATTTCTATTCTTGTTGCATCACATACTTCTTGTGAAAGAAGAATATGTTAAATGGGTTCTGAAATGTGAATTTTTTTCCAGTTGCCATTTAATTACTTCTCATATCTGTATGCATATTTTCATTTTACAAACTTAATTCACTCTGAAACTGACACTCAGTGACAAGATTTCTAGACAAATGAATATATCTAATCTGTAATGAAGAATTTCATGCCAGTATCAAAAGCACTTGGAGAAAGAGACTCAAATAGATATTTCACTGAAGTAAAAAAGAATCAGAAGAGAATTTTAGATTATCTCATTATCAAAGACTGTTAATTAAGAGGTTCAATTTTATTCACGTTTAAGCATGAACTTTGGAAACTTCTGAGTTTTAGGAAGTCACACTTATTGTTATGAAAGAAGTCACTCCGCTAAGATAAGAGGAAAAGGACGTTGAGAATCCAGATAGGTCCCAGCAGAGTGGAAGCTGACAAATGATGTCCCGGTTTTCAAGAAAGACAAGAAGAAGGACCACAAAAACTACAAGCCTGTTAGTCTCATTCTGGTGCCTGGCAAATTTATGTAGAAGATAATTCTGTGAATGATTGAAAAACACCTGAAAGACAATGCACTCAATGGTCACAACTAGCACAGCTCCATGAAAAAGAAATCTTGCTTATTTAACCTGATTTCTTTTTATGACAAGGTAACCACTAAATTAATCAAGGGAAGCCAGTTGATGTAATCTTTTTGGACTTCAGTAGAGCTCTTGACACTATTTCACACAGTCTCATTCTGGACAAAATGTCCAGCACACAGCTGAATAGATATATCAAGCCATGGGTGAGCAACTGGCTCATGGGTCAGGCACAAAGGGTTATAATGAATGGGAAAACCTCAGACTGTCCTGTCTCTTGTGGGGTTCCACAGGGCTCCACCCTCAGACCAGTTCTCTTCAACATCTTCATTAATGACCAGGATACAGGGCTCAAAAAAGTTCATTGATGACATCAAAAACAGAGGAGCTGTTGACTCACTTAAGGGCAGAGAGGCCCTGCAGAGACCTTGACAAATTGGAGACCTGGGCAATCACCAACCACATGAAGTTTAACAAGAGAAAGTACCAGATTCTGTACCTGGGATGGTGCAACCCTGGATGTATGGACAGACTGGGGAAAGAGATGCTGGAGAGCAGCACCATGGAAAGGGACTGGGGGTCATGGCTGATGGCAAGGTGACCATGAGTCAGCAGTGCCCTGGCAGCCAGGAGGGCCAACCCTGTCCTGGGGGACATTAGGCCCAGCATGGCCAGCTGGGCAAGGGTGGGGATTGTCCTGCTCTGCTCTGAGCTGGGGCAGCCTCACCTCAAGTGCTGGGGGCATCTTTGGGTGCTACAATATAAGAAAGAGCGACACTACTCAACATCACAGCTGAAGTGACTCTTTAAATATGACTTTTAACCAAGCTCAGTATTAATCCAAATAAGCTTTCTGATATTTGGTGATGTACAAGCATACCACTACTTCTTTTTTTTATTTTCTGCTGTGTAGTATTAGAAAAAAACTCACTGTATTAGAAATCACTGATACTGGATGCAAGACACATAAACCAGATGATTAACTGAGAGCCCTTTAACAATTATCTAATCATCTTTGATTAGATTGTGTCATAGAAAATTAATGCATTATTTGCATTTGTCCCTGTATTGTAAAAATATAATTGCTATATGGCTGGATGCTATGAATGACTGTTAAATGATATTTATGCCCTTTAATATTGACATAACTCCCTGTCTATAAAGATTGATCACTCTTAAACTGTTCATCAATCTAGTTAAAAGATGTGTTCTTCGAAGTGAGAAGAGCACTAGCTTGGAACGTATGGTCTAGAGAAAAACCTTATGGTGTTTTTTATTTTTATTCTGCATTTTAGCCTCATTCAAATATCTGGGAAGTACTTTTCCTTTCGGTTCTATCCGTTGTCTGTGATTAGTATAAATTGCAACTGAAACACTGAATATGCACAATAAACTTATAAAATGATCAGAAGTGACAGATAAATGAACTGTCAGATTTCATTTGCAAAGTTATTTGCAATATAAATCTTGTCTCATTCATGTGAATTCAGCCACTTGTCAAGGCAAGAGAACTCTTTGAAAGATTCTCTTCTGATACAAGGTCCTTCTATGGATGCTTTACATTAGTAGGGTGGTTTTTTTTTCATGGATACATTTAAACATCTTTTCTATAGATGCTTTGACTTAGAGATTGACCTAGGGTTTGCCTGTTGCTCTAAGAGTGGACTTGCTTCCATTCATTCCTATCCTTTAAGCTACAGCTTTCTGTTTCTTGGGGAGATGATATAGGATCCTCTTTATCTTGACCTTTTTTTCTGGTGGTTATTCATGTTTCTCTCTCAGGGTAGGCAGAAGATGGTTTCACCAGTCAACCTTTTTTTTAGAATCTCTCTTGTTCCTTAACATTTCTACTTCTCCTGTAGCTCTGTCACCAGGCTGATCAGATCATCCACTTGGTCACAACTCACACAGCTGTTCTCACTCCTGTCATCCACTACTAGTTAAAGGCTACATCCCACAGAGACCTGGATGGCGGCATATTTTGGTGTGAGCTTTGTCTGGGTTGCCATCTATTCTAGTGAGTGCAGAGGACATAACTTTCTGCTGAGTTGATATCATAGCTAAGCTCCCGAGAGCATGATGATCACCAGGTCTCATGGCCAGGCATTGCTGGGGTGCAGGGAGCTGGAGGCTGGACCTGCTGTGGCATCTCTGAGATAGGACTTAAGGGTACCAGGAACTGAAATTGGGTCCTGGGCAGAGTGGGAAGGATGTCTCAGAGAGGCACCACCAATGTGTCTCCTTGGTTCAGGGATCCTGGAACAACATAACTCCTCTTTATTTCTAACTATGGATCTCTTTTGAATACCTTTTGCTGTCTGAACATTGTGTTTACTAAAAGTTATTGCACTTAATGATTTTTCACTGTAATCACACTTGTCAGGTTTAGGGAAAGGTAGATAGGTAGCTGGATATACTCTGAGAGGTGCATGGGAGAAACAAAGCAGGTTCAATAACACACAACTTCTGCTTGCAAACTTTAGAATATCCAGATATAATAATACACTTGGCATGGCTTTGACTAGACTTTCTGGTCAGGATTATAATATAATTCAAGAAGAATGCAGAAGAAAAGGAGAAAGAAAAACAGAGAGATAACCACTACCCTAGGAACCACTGTGGTCTCAGCAGCTTTCAAATCCAGGGTAGTGGAGTGCATCATGCTCCACACATCTTGCTGATCTTTTATCAATTCCAGGCCCTCCAGGCTGGCCTATGCTAATTGTGTGCTAAAGTCTTGTGCCTGCACTTCACACAATGCCAGAATGTCCCTGGCACCATTCTGGGGCTTACAGTGGTCCTCCTTAGTTGATTGCCCCCAGTAGAGTGTGGGCCTACATCATGTTCACTACACAACAGTGTGAGAAGGTGCTCCATCCCACCTGTTTCCTCACCCATTTCCCACCTGGCTGTCTTGAGCCAGTAAACCATTCCTCTGGTCTCCTGCATGCACATAGAAGGGATACTGACTATAAATCAACATCAGAATTTTAAACCATATATTTTCTTCTTCGCACTCCTTTCGATGTCACTGTTAAAAAAAAAAAGCTATAACATGCTGAGAAACCTGTTTCTATCAGCTGACTTTCAATAAGAAAATATCTCAGTCAAGTAAAAGGTTTTTGTAAGAGTCTTCGTTTCATTATGAAATGAAAAAAAAGAATAAATCCTTGTTTTACTGAACTCTTGTTAGTTCTCAATATTGGATTATTTTGATATCAAATGCATGTAGTCTTCTAAATATTTTTCAGAACACAACCACAGTATACTGACCTGCTAAAAGATCTGCTCTTCAGTGTGATTCTGTATTTTCTCCATCATGAAAAAAGGGCTAGCAGCATTACAGCCAGCCGATGTCCTTAGTTTATGCAGCATAAAGTGCTCACTTGACAATGTGATTCATCACCTAGCTCACTAAAATTTTAAATCATATACTACTTGCTACATGGATTTTTTTTTAAAAAATAATTTACTCTTAAAAGTAATGTGATACTTTCACTTTACAAGAATAAATAAATAAATATTACTTCACACTCAGAGATTGCACATCAGGAGATATACTCTTTCTCCCTATTGTTCTATGCCAACAAAGAAATATTTGGCAACCTTTTGATGAGATTTTTAATGCTGTCTTCCTGTTGCATTACAGTAGTTAGGGGCAGTCTTAGTGTTTTAATCTTTCCTTTTCCCTTCACCTTCTTGTGCTAATATTGTTGTGATATGTTTCTGTCCTTTTAAAAACTTGTTTCTAAAACTTTTTAACTTTAAGTTTATTATAGTTTAAGGTTGGCAAATTGATTGATTTTCTGATATGGAGAAACACTTTCCTGATGTATTTCCAATCTTAAAATAAACATCATATTAATTATTGAGCCAAACAGAAACTTTTCATGGCCACAAAAACTCAACGTGTTTAGTAAAAACTTTTATTTTCAATTGAAAGTGCTAAGCAAATTTTATAATCCTAAGTTAAAACCATCAAAGTATCATCAGAAAAAAACTTCTGAGGAGAAGTAAAATTTGTGCATTTTATGTTTTCTTTTTTATTCTTTATGTCCCAGGTGGTAGTTGGTGATTCTCACAAGCTGTGATTCTATAAGTTTAACAAAACTGATTTCAAGATGTTATGCAATAGTGGCTTTCTTACAAGAAAAAAAGTTCACATTTTAATGATGCTATATTGAGATTTTGACATCTTGCATATCTGTGGATAAATGACAGATTGAAAATTTTGAGCCATCTTGTTTAAAAGTAGTAAATGTCATATAGTTAATTGACAGAAAAAAGAAAATAAGATTTCACTGAATTACTGACTGGATAAGTGCCTTTTATTTTTTTACACTATATATACCAATAAAATATATGTCTACCAAAGTAAGTGCTATAGTGACTAGTGATATAACAGATGTAGATGAGAGTGAAAAGGAAGTACCTACAAATTATTCAGTTAATTGGTTTTCATATCAGTAATATACAGTCATTTCAATCTGAGCTTTAAAACAGTAATTTTAAGTAATTTTACCTCACATTTACTAATTTCACTTTATTGTATATTCATTACTATTCTTTCTAGGCTATTCTAAAATGTTTCAAGTGATGGAATTTCTATCATGTCACCACGGAATGTAGATCTCATTGCTGATATTTTTTTGTTAATGTCTTTTAACTTAAATCCTTAAAATTATTGCCAGAATATCCCTTCTATATTCTTGAATAATTTCTTCAATAATATACACTTTCTTTAATTTTGTGAGGTATGACTTGCATTAGTTTGATACTTTGTACTTAGTTCTACTTACATTAGAAATCTGTGGTAATATGTCTAATATCTCTGGAAGTGTTAATTTATCTTTCTTGTAAGTGTTCTGCCTTTCATTGTACATCACCTGCGAATGCTATTCATGCAGTGTCCTGTAAATCTTCCAGAACATAAATAAGCATATTAAATAAGGCTGTGCCTAAGATAAGTTCTCCTTGTTCCTCATCACATCCTTGCAAAACAAAAGCAATAACTTACTATTTTTTATAACAGTTGCTTTTATTAAAAATTCCTTATCAAGAAATTAAAATGTGATATTAATTTCTGAGATCTTTCTTCTAAATTAAACTTCATTGTATGACCAAAATCTGTGTGTATTGCATGTAAGTTCTTGCTTTATTAATTAATAGGCAAGGTAAAAAAAGAAATTCAAAACCTCCTCAGTCTTAGGTGCATTATCTTCTCTAAGAGTCTTATTTCCCTTAATTTTTTTTTTTTTTTTGACTGTTTATAGTGTAGATTTTGGTGTAAATGGGCAATGTTCTGTGTGGAGCTGTAAGGACTTAAAATATACAGCTGCCTGTCTCAAAGCACTGTGAAGGCCACAGAAGGAACTTGTCATAAGACACCACAGCAGCAACTTAAAAAGAGCAGACGAGAAATTTATGCCAGGAAGGAGCTTATTTCAAACCTGGTGGATGTAAGATCTGGTTAGTGCATACTGGTTATTATATCTGGACAAAAATTCCCACTGTGGGAAAGGAAGCAAATGCTAATACACATACCACCAGTCAAACAAAAATGACCCAAAATTATGGGAAGTGCATCTGTGACCACCCCATGGATATCTGGAACATGGACTGTATAAAGGTGGTACCCCCAGAAGATTGACTCGGACCCCCAGCACTGAGAAGCTCAGAGTGATGGAGAACTGTGGGTTGCCCCACACTCTGAGGGTCCAGCCTGGCAGAAAAGTGGCTATAATCAATTTGAGCAAGACTGCTTCTGGAAGGTGTTCTGTAAATCAAAAGGTTTAATAAAGAAAAAATAACGAAATAACAAATGTTACAGAAAACAAATAATAAGCCGTGCACAGGGGTCTGAGAAACCTCAGACACCCTGCTAATACACCTTGAAAAACCTTTACTTCCTTTTGTGCTCTTTCTTAAATACTGGATGTTTAGGAGGGATAACTTGGCATGCAGACAATAGAGAGGGATACAGGGTTTGAAGAATGGTGACAAGATCCAATAGATGCTTCTCTCTTGGCCCTGAGCTAGTCTTTCTTAGGAGGCTATGGAAGAATCCAGGTTGTTTACCTTAAGGGGTGAGCCTTAAACTTTCCCTACACGGAAAAGACTTGCTGGGTGTGTGGGGTGCATTGCTACAGAGAACCAAAGGGATGCCTCTGGATCTACATGTGGGAGCTATCTTCTGCCTAATCTCCTCTCTCTCTCTCTCTCTCTCTCTCTCTCCCCCTCTCTCCCTCTCTATCTCTCCCCTCCCTCTTCCTGACCCTTTGCCTATTTATTTCTATCTCTCTACCTCACATTAACTGTTAAATAAAATCCATGTTGACTTTGACATATGGTCTCATTTGCACCTTGATTCAGGCAGAGGCATCTCTCAATAATCTGACCATAACAGGAGTCAGCAGACAAAAAAAGGATTTTTCTGCTGGATTATTATTCAGTATTATCTGTCTAATTTTGCATTTGTGCCTGTCTTTTATTTTTAAGGAACAAGTCAGAAGAGGTTTGACTCATTTTGAATACCATTATATACTGATATTTACATGGGAAACAGATATAACAGACATTTTTTTTCTTATTTTAAAATATATTTCTGATTTAATTTGCAGTTCATACTTGGTTACTGATTGGAACTGATCAAAGTAATTTTAATTAGTTATTTTTATTAAAAATCTTGCTAAAATTCAATATGAAAGTTAGGCATAGGATTTATCTTTAGAATAAGCAATCAATTTAGGCAAAATATTTCAAATTCTGATCATTACATTAAACTCCTTTTTAACTTGAGCTTCGTCAAGCAATCTTCAATTCTTTTAAGTCTTTTTTTCCTGACTCTGTTTTCCTTTTGACTATCCTTGCAGGCATTTTTTTTAACAAAAGTCATATTTTTTAACCATGTTCTAAAATAATTCATTATAACACTGTACCATAATTTAACCTGATGTTGTAATATTTGCATTTATGTGAATTATTGTATTTGCTGATCATAATCTTAAAAAGAAGATTTTTGGATTATTTATTCATTTTGTAAGGGGACTTTATTGCCATCCACCTCCAGACTTGCAGATTTTCTTTCCCCATGTCAACTACAATTTTGTAGTGCTCATTGATTTTAAATAGTTGCAGCTATATATCGATTTCTCATGGACATTTTTGAGTAAATTTCTCAGAGAGGAACTTCCTGTTCAACAGAAATGCCCATTTTATCAAATTTATTTCCCTTTCTGTCTTTAATAGAGCTGACCTGCCCTTCAGGATTTCCTGTTTTTTCTTTTAGATCAAAGAGAAAAAACATTATACATAGAAGTTAGAGTTTCTGAGAGCTCAAAACAATGATTTGTACTCTGATCTTATTCTCTTTTTCTTCTGTAACCTTTTACAAGTAATTTAAAGTTATATTTTCAGGATTTTACTTTTTTTTTTTTCATTTTTAGAGATCGCGTTTTTTGTTTTGAAACACTTTATTTTTAAGGAACGGTCTTATTTCAAGTATAATATCCACAACAGAATCATAGCATCTTCAAAATTAGTATGTTTTTCTGTGAACCAAATGATTAAAACAAGATCCTAGATCCAGTCATTAGACTTGCTGCTCATTTTATTATTTCATTAGTGATGGTATGTCAGATGGTGTTTTACTTAAGATAAAAAAATTATATATCTATCTTTTCTAGAAAAAAAATTTCCCCAAGATAAAAGGCAAGGCCAACACTTGACCCATTAGCATCCCTGGGAGAAGTCACAAGTTGAGAATTTTTGCATCATGTCCCATTTTGAAGTCATAAACTACTCAAACTCTGAAAGTCTTTTCTCAGAGAAGAGCCCAAGCCAGATCAGTAAATTTCTTTAAGGTGTTAAACTATCAGCATCGCTTGCCTTGACCAATATTTAACTTGGAATTAATATAAACATATTATAAACATATATAAACATAAAGCTGTATGTTTTATACAGGAACATCAGTGTTTAATTTTGAATTTTCCTGTCTTTGACAAAACCTACTTATTTGAGAAGTAATGTATTTTCAGAAGGTATGGATTTTTTATTTCCCTTTTACAACCAACTCCAGATCAAAAAAATGTTCCATTCTACACAAAATACAACCACATTTTCATGTGTTTTGCATGGGTGAAGAGCTTCTTCCTAATATCCAGCCTAGACCTCTCCTGACAAACCTTCAGGCCATTCCCTTGAGTCCTGTGACTGGTCACCAGACAGAGAAGAGATCAGTGCCTGCTCCTCTCTTCCCCTCATGAGGAAGTTGTAACTTCAGTGAGTTCTGCACTCAATCTTCTCTTTTCCAGGCTGAACAGAACAATTGACCTCAGCTGCTCATCATAGAGCTTCCCCTCAAGGCCCTTCACATTTGTTGCTCTACTTTGGGCACTCTCCTAATAGCTTAATATCTCACTTGTATTGTGGCACCCAAAACTCAAGGTGAGGCTGCCCCAGTGCAGAGCAGAGCAGGACAATCCTCTCCCTTTCCCAGCTGGCCATGCTGAGCCTGATGTCCCCCAGGACAGGGTTGGCCCTCCTGGCTGCCAGGGCACTGCTGACTCATGGTCACTTTGCCATCGGCCATGACCTCCAGTCCCTTTCCATGGTGCTGCTCTCCAGCATCTCTTTCCTCAGTCTGTCCATACATCCAGGGTTACCCCATCCCAGGTGCAGAATCTGGTACTTTCTCTTGTTAAACTTCGTGTGGTTGGTGATTGCCCAGGTCTCCAATTTGTCAAGGTCTCTGCAGGGCCTCTCTGCCCTTAAGTGAGTCAACAGCTCCTCTGTTTTTGATGTC
>QVAJ01001283.1:0-10956 GCA_003546035.1 Mixornis gularis
CCAGGGACAGCCCATCTCTGGGGGATTTGGTGGATTTGGTGGCTTTGGCTCCGGCCTTGGCTGGGGTCGTGGCTTTGGCTACGGCCTTGGCTGGGGTCGTGGATTTGGCTACGGCCTGGGTGGCCTGGGCTGCTACGGCAGAAGGGGCGGCTACATCTGCTAAGGTCCTTTGGTACAACAGCTCAGGATCTGGCAACAGCTCCTGCAGGCCAAGCACCATGGCTGATGGTTTCCCTACTTGCAACTCATACCAGATGTCTTTTACTTTTTTCTCTTGTCTTTTCAGTTTTTTCCATGAATAAAACTTTCCTGCATCAAAGCCTGAGATGTCTCCTCTCCTTTGTGATCTCAAATTGTGTCACATCCTCACTCAGCACAGTGCGTGGCCTTAACAGGCTGTTGGCACGGGGGGAAAAGGGATGGATCACCTTTCTTAGGATGTATGTCCCCACCAGTAACCACGAGAATTGCACAGGAAGCAGGGGGTTGAAATGTGACCTTCCATAATGTGTCACAAGCCCATCACCTGCTACACCAAAGGCTTTGACACACCAATGGACTCCTGCTCATGGCTCTGGAAAAGCCACTACATGCCAGTAGACACTTGACAAACTCTCTTCCCTAGCTGGATTCTCAAACTCTTCCAGTAAGCAGTGACAAAGAAACATTTTGGGAGGAACTCTGGCAAGCAAGAGCTTCACTCCCTTCTGCCCAAGTAAGACCAAGAGAAGCAATTCCAGGAGCATGGGTAGTTGCAGTTTTCGATCTCCCAGGACAGAGATGGTCACCATCTTGTCCATTCTGTGACCACTGTCACACCAAAAAATGCTTCTCTTCCTTGCCCAGGGAATTACATCTGTTTTCCCTTGTGCTGTTACCCTATTATCCTTCACATGTGCACTGCTGAGGATGGCTGTGATCCCTCATTGTCATTGCCCACCATCAGGGATTTGCACACGCTGATGACATGCCATCATTGTCTCCTGGGAGTCACAGCTCTCTCAGTCTCTCATCTATGAAAGATCTCCTAGCCCCTTTAGAATCTTGTTGGCCATTAACTGGTTTTGTTTCATTAAGTCTATGGGCATATTCCACTGGGGAGCCCAGAACTGCCCAAACCACACCACATGGTACCCTGTTAGTGGTATAAAGAGAGCATGGGCCACCTCTCCCACTTCATGGCAAGAATTGCCTGAAATCTCTCTTGGACACTGATGACACATTTTAAACTAAAACTTCATTGCTATCTTGTGGTCTCTTTGTTCTCCACCAGCACTACAGGGTCATGCTCAGCAAAGCTGCTTTCCAGACTCTCAGGGTGTCTTGATGACACCCTTGACACCCTGCTGTCCATCTTTGTCTCCTGGGAGTCCCAGCTCTCCCAGCCTCTCCTCTAGGACAGATTCTCCAGCCCTTTCTGTATCTTGGTTGTCCCGCATTTTCAAGTATTTAATTTCCCTAATAGAAAACTAAATCTCCACCAGGGAAACTTAAGTCCATTCCCTCTTCTCTATGGCTTGGTGAAAGGGAGACAAGAGTGGTGTTACACAATTTCCGTTCAGACAATTCCAGAGAGCAATAAGGTCACTCAGTCCTCTTCTTCTGAAAATTGAACATCCCTGGTTCCTTCAACTTCTCCTCACCTGTCTCATTTTCCTTATCCTTCAGCAGTTTTCCTTTCCATGTGTCAGTCAGAGCCCAGCACTGTGACCCCACAGTGTGACCATGCTGAGCCCAGCTGAGATGAGTGCTATGGATCAACCAGCACTGGCCTTTGTGGAGCTTGGGTGACCTTCATAAACCTCAGGAACTGTTTTCCCATCTCCATTAGATAGGCCTGGCATATAGACTGGGCAGAAGAGAGGGAGCCAACGTAGGCAGGGAGTGAATGCACTGGGAGGAGCAGCCCCTCAGCCCCAAAACACCTGCAAAGCCCAGACCAGCCTAACATGATGTTGGAACCCTGGAAGCTGAGAATTTTAGGCTTTCTGTGCTAACAGGCACTGACCCTCAAGAAAACACTACATTTGACCTGAGGCTGTGGAAAAGGCTTCCAAAATTGACTGATAGCACTGGGATTATGGGTGTGTAGTTTAAATATTAGTGTGTAATATCACATAGTGGAAAACTTAAGAGTTTAAGATTTTAGAATGTAGTAATGTATAGATATAGCAAGATGGAGGTTTTAGGGCAGAGGCTAGTCCTCCTTCTTCACCTTTTTCATGGGTATGGATGGTATTTTGTAATTGGGTAGAAAAGTCTGCATTGCGGATCACGGGTGGTTGGTTATTGTGTTAAAAGTAAAAATAATTTAGGTGTCATTTCTCAATTGGAAAATTTATCCTTAAAAGGCCTTGTAAAGAGATAGAGACAGAGCCATTTTTCACTTTGTTAGCTAGAACCCATAGCTTGTGAGACTGTAACATAGATAAGAATTAATGAACATCCGAGTCTGAACACAAAATACCTTCTCTCAAGCATTTAATCCTGACTCTAACAGAAAAGAAGATAAAAGCTAACAACATGGCTGGGAGGGAATGGGGCCCCACTTCAAAACACACACAAAAATGACAGCACACCAGTATCACAGGGTGACATTAGTGATGACACCCCACGTCTCCCAAGCTTTGGTAATGTCTTCACCCCAACCTGACATGCACCATCAGCACCAGTCTTTAATCTCTAATAATCACATTTAAAAGCTGCCACCAAGGTCAGAAGGACAGACTCAAGAGAAGGACATGGAATCACAGAATTCCAAAAATGAACACCTGCACCATGACAAGGTAAGAAAGCTGATGTTGCTGACCAGAGCTAGTAATTACTGGTTTTTGCTCACAGGAACATGATGTTAAGCCTTAAAGGATACAAGCTTTGAAACCATATAACCTTAATGTGGAATATGACAACTGATGTCACAGATCTGCCTGGGCATCCATTTCTTGTTTACTTAATGGTTTCTTAATAAGGTCAAGAAATACAATTTAAATGACAGAGTATGCTATCGTGTACAGTGGAGAATTCCAAAAGGGCCATAACAGTGGAACGAGTTCAGCCTGAACAGGCTCTCATTTTCCAGATATTATCCCTTCATCACATTCAAGATGAGGCCATGAGTTCTCTCATCCATTTGGCGCTCCAAGGCAGTGGGGCCTTTCTAAGCTCTTGCAGAGTGACCTCCTCAGGACATCGGCAGCTCCCTCAGCATTCCTGGGTGCAGCACAAGGACTGATGGACATCCAATGGCACAATCTTCACAAAGCACCCACAAACCACAGCACACAAGTGCCACAAAATGACCTCACTGGTGACACTGCACCTCTGCTGGGCTCTGGTTGTTTATTCATTCCTCCCTGACACATTTAATAATTAAATACTCCCAAATACCAATCCTCAAGTGAAAGCTCCTGCCAAGGCCACCTCTTGAGTCTGCATCCAGGCAGGTGGTTGCAGGCTCAAGAGCTGGACATGGAATTGCAGAGTTGTGACAAGAAAAACACTCCGCACAGCATGACTCACAAGGCTGGGCCAGCAGGGAGCTTTGGCCTGCAAAATGCCCCAAGGCCATGGGACAAGGCTGTCCCACCCCTCCACAACCAGCATAAAAGCCGGCCCAGAGACTCTCTCCCTCACACACTTCTCCTCACACCTTCTCCTCCTGCTCCTGCTGACAACCAGGTGAGCCTCATGCCCCTGACCCTCCTGCTCCTGCACCCCTGGTTGCTCTCTCCCAGCACTCTCAGACCCAGCCTCAGCAGCCCTCACACCTCCCCAGAGACCCACAACAGCCTCCACACTCCCTCATCCTCTTTCATAACCACCCCTCACCTGCCCCCTCACCCCTGCCCTGCCTCACTCCCTTCTCTTCCAGGGACCCTCCACACCACACCCATGGCCTGCAACAACATCTGCACTCCCTGTGGACCCTCCCCGCTGGCCAACAGCTGCAACGAGCCCTGTGCCCTGCAATGCCAGGATTCCCGTGTTTTTATCCAGCCTTCCCCTGTGCTGGTGACCATGCCAGGACCCATCATGACCTCCTTCCCCCAGAACACCGCCGTCGGATCCACCTCCTCGGCTGCCGTGGGCACTGAACTCGGTGTCCAGGGACAGCCCATCTCTGGGGGATTTGGCTTTGGCCTTGGCTACGGCCTGGGCTATGGCTACGGCCTGGGAGGCCTGGGCTGCTATGGTAGAAGGGGTGGTTATATCTGCTAATGGCCCTTGGCACCACCCCTGTTGGTGCTGCGCCAACAGCTCCTGCAAGCAAAGCACTTCAGCTGATGGTCGCCCTTATTGCACCTCACACCACCTCCCTTTCCACTTCTTTCTCCTGCCTTGTAATTCTTTTTCCTCAATAAAGTTTTCCTGTAATTAAGTCCTGTAGACTTCTTCTACTTTGTTGTTCTGGGTGAAGGGCTCTTGCAGCTCCACCCAGCACAAAATCTGGCGTCAACAGCCCATCAGTGTGTGTGGATAAGGGGCCAGAAGACTTCTCCTGGGATGTCTGTCAACAGCAGAACCATCTACTGGGCTTCCAGAATGCAGCACAAGCCCTTCCTTTTTCCAAAGCCATGGACACACCGGTGCACTTGTGCCCATATCCCCAACACAATCTTCCGATGGCAGCACACATTTGTCCAACTCTTCCCCACCAGGACTCTCTGGACCTCCCAGCACTGGAACCCAGGAGTGCACAAGGAATGTGGGGAAATCCATTAGTTCAAGCTAACCTGGTCCCCAGATGAAGCAACCACCCTTCCCTCAGCTGCTCCTCACAGAAATGGTTCTGTTGCTTCTTCACCAACATCCTTGTTCTTCATTGGACATCCTCAAGCATCTCAATGTTTTACTCACTGTGAGGGACCTAAAACTGAACTCAGATTCAGGGTGTGGCCTCACCAGTACCCAAGTCAGTGGCACAGTCACTGTGTGCTCCTGCTGGCACCACCATTGGTAATACAAGCCAGGATGCCACTGGTTTTTGTGGCCGCCTGAGAACACATTGCATCATGTTCAGCTGTTGTCAACCAGCACCCCCAGATCATTTACCCATGGGCAGCTTTCTAGTCACTCCTTCCCCAGCCTGGAGATTTAAGTCTTTACTAAATTCCAAGTAAAAATCATCCACAGCCTCTTTCTCATTTACTAAAGAGGTCACATTGACACCTCAGGTGATGAGGTTGTTCCAGCAGGACCTGATTTTGCTAAACCCAGGCTGGCTGGGCCTGATCACCTGGTGATCCTGCAGGGGCCATTAAATACTCTCAAGATGATCTGCTCCAGCAGCTTCTGCAGCACTGGGCTTAGACTGACAGGCCTGGAGTTTCCCAGACCCTTCTTCTGGCCCTTCTTCTAGGGAAGAGTCCCATTTGCAATCCTCCATCAACTGGGACCTCCCCAATTAGCCAGGACTGCTGACAAGAGATAGTAAGTGGCTTTGGAGCACTTTCACCAGCTCCCTCAGAGCCCTTAGGTGGATCCATTCAGTGCCACACCCAGGTCTCTCATTGACCATTCTCATTGGGTTGTGAGGGATGGAATTTTGCCCCCTGGTGAAGAGCTTTCTCCCTCAGCAGGACACTGTGCCCATACCAGGAAGCAGAATCAAAGCAAAGGGAATCATTAGTGCTCAAGGAACCTCTGAGAGGTGACCAAAGACTCATTGTGGGATGGTTTTGCTTGGAAAGGACCTTGAAGATTCTCTTGTTCCAACCCCCTGCAGTGGACAAAGACACTTTTCACTACCCCAGGTTGCTCGAAGCCCTGGCCAACCTGGCTGTGATTACTACCAGGGTTGGGGCAGTCACAGCTTCTCTTGGCAACCTGTGCCACCCACACAGGGAAGAATTTCTTCCTAATATCCCATCTAATTCTACCCTCTGGCAGTGGGAAGACATTTCCCCTTGTCCCGTCACACTCTGTGTAGGAGATCATGGAGTTCAACCCAACCTGCTCAAGGGAGGACAGCTCAACAAGGCTGCCCATGACCATGTCAGCTCAAGAGTTAGTAACTTGAGGCCACTTCTACTTGCCCCTTCATTTTCTAAAAAGGAGAAAAGGGCAACAACAATCTCGCAGGAAAAAACACTTTTCAGACAGCTGCAGAATGGGAGATGATCTCTCCTTTGGCTGCCTTGTCTGCATCTAAAAACCTGCAGTTCATAAATCCACTACTCAAAATCTTGTTCTCCAGAACAGTTTCTAGTATATATCACACGAGAGAAGAACCATTGTAACACCAGGGTGTCAAAGCTGGAGAAGAACCAATGAGAAAGGACAGTCTGAAAGACAGGTCTGGTGACCTGGTGGTGATGTGAGAAGGAATAACCACGATGGAAGGGTCAGCTCCTCACACATGGCACAGCTGCAAAGACGAGACCATCCTGAGAGCTGTAATGGAATGGGGCCCCTTTGCAAAACACACCCACAAACCAAACCACACAAGAGCAATAGGGTGGGGACTCTGATGACATCTCTAAGCCATTTTTGTCTATTTGGCATTCTCTGACAAGCATCTTAAATGCAAATCCTCCCAAAATAAAAACTGTCACTTTAAAGCTGCTGCCAAGGTCAAATGAACACAGACTCAAGAGCAGGACGTGACACTGTCAAATTGTGGAAAGGAAAACACTCTCCACCTCATGACTCACAAGGCTGGGCCAGCCAAGCGCTGCTGCCTGCAAAATTCCCCAAGGCCATGGGACAAGGCTGTCCCGCCCCAACACAACCAGCATAAAAGCCAGCCCAGAGCCTCTCTCCCACACACACTTCTCCTCAAGCCTTCTCCTCCGGTGTGCAAAACCAGGTGAGCCTCAAGTCCCTGACCCTACAGCTCTTCAAACCCCTGGCCTCTCTTCCAGCACACTCAGCCCCAGCCTCAGCAGCCCTCACACCTCCCCACAGCCTCACAACAGCCTCCACACTTCCTTGCCTCCCTTGCCCTCCTGACACTGCTCCTTGCACCCCTCACCCCAGCCCTGCCTCACTCCCCTCTCTCTTCCAGGGACCCTCCACACCACACCCATGGCCTGCAACAACATCTGCACTCCCTGCGGACCCTCCCCGCTGGCCAACAGCTGCAACGAGCCCTGTGCCCTGCAATGCCAGGATTCCCGKGTYATCATCAACCCTTCCCCTGTGMTGGTCACCATGCCAGGACCCATCATGACCTCCTTCCCCCAGAACACCGTCGTCGGATCCACCTCCTCGGCTGCCGTGGGCACTGAACTCAGTGCCCAGGGACAGCCCATCTCTGGGGGATTTGGCTTTGGCCTTGGCTATGGCCTGGGCTATGGCTACGGCCTGGGAGGCCTGGGCTGCTACGGCAGAAGGGGCTGCTACACCTGCTGAACACCCTCAGCACCACCCCTGACACCACCAGCTCAGGACTCTGGCAGTAGTTCCTCCTACAAGCCAAAGCACCTCGGCTGATGGTTGCCCTACTTTCACCTCACCATGGGTCCATTCATGTTCTCTCCCTTGCCTTTGGATTCTTCTGGAGCAATAAATGTTTTCTGCATCAAAGCCTCACATGTCTCCTCTCCTTGAAGTCCAAAGCTCTCACATCCTCACCCACATTATCACCAGAAATGAACCCGCCATTGGAGTAGATGTAAAATGGCACAACACATTCCTTAGGAAATATGTCCCTACTAGTAACAACCAAGACTGGCACGGGAAAATTGGTGGAGGGAGGATCTTCCAGAACATGACCCAAACCCATTACTTGCTACACCAAAGCCTTTGACACATCAATGCTCTCCAGCTCATCAATGGTTCTGGTTATGTCTCCATGCCAGCACACACTTGACAAAATCTCTACCCAGCAGGAATCTCAAGCCCTTCCAGCAAAGAGAAGATCTATATCACATCCACTTAAGCACAAACTCTAGGAGTACAAATGCTTCCAATCTCCTGCTCAAGCAGAGCCAGCAAGAGCAGGATTTCCAGCACCATGGACAGTTCAGATTTCAAACACCTGGCACAGGTACTCTACCACCTCTTCCCCTCTCTGACCACACTAACACTGAAAAATGCTTTCCTTCTTTGCCCATGGAATTCCATCCAGTTTCCCTTTTGCCCCTGTGCTCCTGTCCTGGAAATGTGCACTGGTGACAACAGTCAGGCCTCTTCACTTCATTCCCTGCCAGCAGAAATTTGAACACACTGATAACACCCCTGTCCAGCCTTGTCTCCTCAGAGTCCCACCTTTCTCAGCCTCTCCTCTCAGAAAGATCCCCCAGCCCCCTTAGAATCTTTTTGGCCATGAACTGGACTTGTTTCACTAACTCTGTGACCTTCTTCCAAGAATTTTCTGAACTCTATCTTGAACACTGATGACACCTTTAGAAGTAAGGGTTGATTGAAACCTTGTGGTCCCTTTGTTCTCCACCAGCACCACAGGGTCTCGCTCAGCAAAGCTGCTACCCAGCCTCTCAGCCGACAGCATGACCAAGGGGCCCATTGCCATTCCTGCTGAGATTCACAACTTCACATTTTCGCCTCCTGAACTTCAGGAGATGCCTTCAACCCAGAGTCTTTAGCTCCCTCTGACTGATGGCAAAATCATGTGGTTCCTCAGCCAGTCCGTTAGCTGCTAGCTTGCTGAGCAGGCAACAGTCCCACTGGCCACATCTTTGTGGACGAGGTTGAACAGTGTTGGCCCCATGAATACAACTCTTCACCTACTTCCCCTGACACATTATTCCAGGTGGACTTTGGGCCACTGAAGAACAACCTCTGAGCCCAGCCCCTCAGCCACTCCCAGGACACTCACTGCTTTCTTAGGAAACACAGACACTCTGAGAGCATGGAATGGGAAGGAACCCCAAAGGCTTCACAAAATGGAGTTCCACAGCAGCCACAGCTCTCTCCTCATGTTCAGGCTGATTCACTGGCACAGACCAGACAGTGAGATCAAGCACCATTTCCTCAGGAGACATCTTCCCTGAGAAGTGGCCTCACCCATTGGCATTTGATACAACTCAAGGTCCCCAAAGGCCCTGTCTCTCTTCTACCCTACTGCCACTCCACTTTGGCCTCTCCTCCATTCCACAGCTGCCACCAATTCTCCTGGATTCAGTTCAGCTGGAAAACACCACTGACATAAGAGTACAGATGTAAACCATGTAATGCCAAGGCCACCAGTCTTAAAAGATTTTGTTTGTTAAAGACCTAAATGAAAAAATATCAAGTCCAACCCATCCTCAAAGCATTGTCAGGGCCACCACTAGACTTGTTCCCAAATGACACAGTTCTATAACATCTAAATCCCTCCTTTGATGCTGACTACAACACCATCTTGGGCATTCACTGCCAGAGATTGAAAACACCTTCCTGAAGGAATTTTCCTTAATAGAAAACTCAACCTCCCCTGGGCCAGCTTGGCTCCATTCCCTCTTCACCTATGGCTGGGTAAAAGGGAGACAAGATTAATGCCAAAGAATTTCCATTCTGGTAACTCCAGAGGATGAAAAGGTCAACGTTCTTCTTTTGAAAATTGAACATGCCCACTTCCTTCACCTGCTCTTCATGTGTCTTGTTCTCCTTATCCTTCAACAGTTTTCGTTTCCATGTGGAAGAACCCAGCACTGTGACCCCACTGTGTGATCTTTCTGGGCCGAGGTACGATGAGAGCTATGGATGAAAAAACACATGACTGGGGTGAACATGGGGGGCCTCCCTAAATTACAGAAATTTCTTTCGCATTTCCAACATGAAAAGCCAGGCATAAAGACAGGCTTGGAGAGATGGATGCAGGGAGAGGAAGCAGGGAACAGAAGGGAATGGAATGGAACGGAATGGAATGGTCCAGGCACTCACACCTAAACAGAGGCAAAGCCCAGAAGTGCCTGACTGATCAGGGATAATTTGGGACCACTCATCAAAACACACCCACAAACACAAAACCATGAGTTCCACAGGCCGACCTCACTGACAACACATCAGTTCCCTAAAGAATGAGTTTTTAACCCCTAGATTCCAGAACCCTCTGATTGGTGGAACAACCAAGTGGAGCCTGAGACAATCCACCATCTGCCAGCTTGCTGAGGGGCCAACTCTCCTAATGCACACATGGAACACCAGAGTCCAGGCCCTCACTCATGGCACAGCACAGACCAGCCGGACCAGCCTGTGATAGTTTGGGATTCCTCTTCAGAAAGCACCCACACACCCAAAACCATGAGCTTGACACAGTGACCTCACTGGTGACACCCCACCTCTCCAAATATTGGTCACATCTTCAGTCCCCTTTGACACGCAGCATAAACACCAGTCTTTGGTCTCAAATACTCACACTTTAAAGGAAGCATGACCATGATGAAAGGGGAAGCTCCTCATGCACAGCACAGCTGCAAAGCTCAGACCAGCCTGACATCCCTGCAATGGAATGAGGCCCCTCTCCACAACACACCCACAAACTAAACCACACAAGTGCCACAAAAAGACCTCACTGACAACACCCACAGTTTTCTTAGACTTTTGGTGTATATTCTGGCTTCTATGACATGCACCTTCCAAGAAAATCCTCCTAAATTTTAAAGCTCACTTTAAAGCTGCCRCCAAAGTCAGATGGACACAGTCTGAAGAGCAGGACATGACACTGCAGAGTTGTGCAAAGGAAAACACTCCCCACATCACAACTCGCAAGCCAATGGCAGACAAATCTGATGTTAAAATTTCCGTTCAGGTGCGTCTACAGAGTAACAAGGTGAACCCTCTTTTTCTGAGAAGTGAATGTCCACAGTCACTTGAACCGCTCCTCAAGTCTTTGTCCTAACCTTCACAAGTTCTCCTTACTAGGCCTCACTCGGAGCCCAGCAATGGCACCCCAGAGTGTGACCTTGCTGGGCCCAGCTGAGACGAGCCCTACGGATGAACCAACACAAGATCATTGCACAGCAGAGGCGGCATCACGGGGATTGGGTTCCAGTATCCAGAGGAAAGGCCTGG
>QVAJ01001289.1:0-10328 GCA_003546035.1 Mixornis gularis
GGAGGCTCCTGAGCGCCGGGAGAGGAAGGATTTGGTGGCAGCGGGGACCCCCGCGCTGGGGGGGTCGCGGGTGGGGCAGCTCCGGGCAGGGGATCCCGCGGGCCGGAGCCGCGCGGGGGAATCCCGGGGTGGATCCGCGGGGCTGGGGCGGGAGGTGTGTGCCCCGGCCGGCGGGCAAGGCGAGGGGGAGGCCCGGGGAGGACCTCGGCGGGGGCCAGGGAGTGTCCCGAGCGGGTGGGGAGGAGCTGGGCCCTGGAGCAGGGCCGGGTCCTCTCCCCCTGTCCCGCTGCCAGCTCCCCTTTGGCAGCTCCCTGCTCTTCGCAGCCCCTTCCCGGTTGCTCCCGGAGCACATGGTCCCCCCAGAGCCAGCCCGCCGTGTCCCCTCCGGGCCCTGCCTGGCCCTCCCGAGCCTCGTGCCGCTGCCCTGCCCCRAAATGTCCCTAACCGGGGCTGTCGCTTCCCTCCTGCGCAGACCAGGAGAGCACCGAGGAGATGTCGGCTGTGAAGCCSGACAAGGGCGAAGGTGATGCCAGCAGCACGAGCAGCGCCGGCGGTGGGGACGCCCAGGTGAGTGGGGGGAGGATCGGCCCCCGCCCGGCCCCGCTGGCTCCGGGGAAGTCGTGGCAAAGTCCAGGGCCGGGCCGAGGTGTTTGTTGGGCCCAGGCGAGCGTTTCAGCGCGGGCAGGAAGAGGAGGGTGAGCGCTGCCAAGCAGCGTCGGTGGCTTCCCTCCCTCCCCGACTCTCCTCGGAAACTCGCAGTTCCCCTGCTCCCAGTGACACCACGGCCCCCRCTGGCCCTCCTCCAGCTCGGGGAGCCCGGGAATGACCCTCCTTCCTGGGGGTTTGTTGTGCCTCTGGGTGATTCCCCGGCTTCGGGATGGAGGAGCCCTCTCCTCTCTTGGCTTTCCCAGGCAGGCTGCCTCCCAAAAGGCTTTTCCCTGTGGGTTCAGGCTGTCCTGGCCTGACAGCTCTGTGCCTGGCAGTTGTATTTTTCCGGCTGTGGGTGGATTTGTTCAGGAAGAAGTGTTTATCTTTTCCGAGTACGCTCCTCCCTGTTTTCTCTTTTTAAGTTTTTTTTTTGTTGTTTTGTTTCCCCGTTTTGGTTTTTTTTTCATTCCGGGCTTGCCTCTCGGGCCGCCTTCCACCCTGGTAACTCCTCCTCTCCTCCCCAGGAGTCACAGCCGTCCCCGCTGGCCCTGCTGGCAGCCACCTGCAGCCGCATCGAGTCTCCCAATGAGAACTCCAACAGCTCCCAGGGCCAGCAGGGCGGGAGCGGTGAGCTGGACCTGAACGCGGCCGCCGCCCAGCTCACGCAGTCGGCCAACGGCTGGCAGATCATCTCGGCGGGCTCCAGCACCCCCACGGGCTCCAAGGAGCCGGGCAGCAACGGCAGCAACGGCGGCGACGCCTCCAAGAGCCGCCCGGTCAGCACCGGGCCCTACGTGGTCACCTCGGCGTCCGGCCTGCAGAACCAGCAGGTGCTCACGGGCCTGCCGGGCGTCATCCCCAACATCCAGTACCAGGTGATCCCCCAGTTCCAGACCATCGACGGGCAGCAGCTGCAGTTCGCCACCACCCCGGCGCAGGTGAACGTGCAGCAGGATGCCTCGGGGCAGCTGCAGATCATCCCCGGCTCCAACCAGCAGATCATCACCAGCCGTGCGGGCGGCAGCAACCTCATCGCCATGCCCAACCTGCTGCAGCAGGCCGTGCCCATCCAGGGCGTGGGGCTGGCCAACAACAGCCTCTCCGGGCAGACCCAGTACGTGGCCAACGTGCCCGTGGCCCTGAACGGCAACATCACCCTGCTGCCGGTCAACAGCGTGGCCGCCAGCCTGGCCCCCACGTCCCAGACGGGCACCCTGAGCAGCTCRGGCTCGCCGGACAGCAGCTCCCAGCCGGCCACCTCGGGGGCTGCCAGCAGCTCGGGCAGCACGGCCACGTCCCAGGCCAGCTCAGGCGCCTTCTTCACCAACGCCAACAGCTACTCCACCACCACCACCACCAGTAACGTGGGCGTCATGAATTTCTCCACCAGCGCCACGGTGGGCACCAAYGTGCAGGCGCAGACCCCCCAGAGGGCCAGCAGCGTCCCCAGCTCGGACTCTCTGCAGACCCCAGTGTCCGGRGTGGCCCTGCAGCCGGGGCAGCAGAAGGAGGGAGATCAGAGTCAGCAGTCGCAGCAGCAGCAGCAGCAGCAGATCCTGATCCAGCCGCAGCTGGTCCAAGGAGGGCAGACAATCCAAGCCCTCCAGACCACCCCGCTGTCTGGCCAGACCTTTGCCACTCAAGCCATCTCCCAAGACACCTTRCAGAACCTGCAGCTCCAAGCCGTGCCCAACTCCGGCCCCATCATCATCCGCACGCCCACGGTGGGCCCCAACGGGCAGGTGAGCTGGCAGACCATCCAGCTGCAGAACCTGCAAGTGCAGAACCCCCAGGCGCAGACAATCACGCTGGCCCCCATGCAGGGGGTGTCGCTGGGCCAGACGGGCAGCACCAGCACCACGCTGACCCCCATCGCCTCCCTGCCCAGCGGCACCGTCACCGTCAACGCCGCCCAGCTCTCCTCCGTGCCGGGCCTCCAGACTATTAACCTCAGTGCCTTGGGAGCGTCCGGGATCCAGGTGCACCAGCTGCAGGGGCTGCCCCTGGCCATCGCCAACGCCCCCGGTGAGTGCTAAGGTCCCCTTTCCAAGCCGGGAAGGAGGAACGCTGGACCCTGCGGGGCTGGGCTGAGCGTGGTTGGTGTCAAATGGTGTTGGCGAGTGGGGTGGGGCTAGTGCTGGCCCTGGGGTCGGAGTGTGTTGGTTGCCAGAAGACGCCAAAGGTCTTTTTGGGGAGTTTAAGTCTTGAAAAGAAAAGGAAGAGGTGGCTGTGGGGGAAATGTGGAGAAGAAAGGGGACACGTGGTTCTGTGCCACTGTCCTGCCCTGGTGGCCCCCCAGGAGTCTTGGGGTGAGGATCCCAGTCCAGCTCAGCTGAGCCTGTAAAGAGTCATGGCCATGAAACACAGGGATTAACTGAAAACCCCATGAAAACAAACACAGTCACGGAGCCGCGGGGAGTTTCCTCACAGGGGCGGAAGAAAGGGCTCATTAAATGTCTGGGTGCTGGTGCAGGACAGCGTGACCTCAGCATGGCCCAGTCAGTCCCGTGGGCACGGAGCACCGTGCTCAGATCCCCAGGGATCCACCCCACCGTCTCCCACAGCCTGGGAAAAGCAGGATACGTGAATGTGGGAGCTGAGCTGGAGCCTGCTCAGCTTCCGCCACGGAAGGGAWCGGTTCTGGGAACGCTCTCCACTTGCTTTTCCACTGTTTTCCTTGTTTTTTTTGTTTTTTGTTGAGGTTGGGTTTTTTTGGGTTTTTTTTGGTTTGTTTAGTGTTCTGGCTCTGGCTAAAAGGGGCTGTTGCTGGATTTAGTCACAGYTGAGAGGCAGCAGAAAATGTTGCTCAATCCAGCCCGTGCTTCCCTCTCGCGAGAGGCGGYGGCTGCTCCCCCGGGCTTGTTTTGCAGCATTATTTTGGGCTGTTGCTACAGCAGCTTGGCTCGCAGGCARACCACGGGTCACTCTAGCCTCGGGATTAGCCTGATCCTTGGATTTCCCCGAGCGCAGGGACCCGCGGGGGGCTCCCACCAGCCGGGGCTGGCACCCGGGGAGGGGACAAGCGTCACCTCTGTGACCCGCGGGGTGTGCGGGGTCCCCTCTGTGCCATCCCCACTCCTGGGGCGGCTCCGGTGCTCATTCCTTGTGTGCTCCCGGGCTCCTTCCTTGTTTTGAAGGCGCTGGGGAAAGGCATGGGCGAGCCCCAGTTCCTGTATTCGTGCCTGGCTCTGCCCTCGGAGGTGGAACAGGGAGGAACGTTCTGGAGACCACCCATCCAACGCGCTCACGCTGCAAGCCTCCGCCTCCTCCTCCTCCTCTTTCTCCTCCTCCTCCTCTTCTTTTTTTTAGCTCGGCAGCTCTCAGCCCGTGATCCGCGGTGAAGAATTCCCCGCGAGCTGTGGTGGCAGCAGCAGCAGCAGTGCTGGCTCTGTCCCCAGCCCCGGGGACATGACGCTGGCACTGTCACCATGACACGGGGACATTAGAAATGAAAAGCCAGAGCAGGGTTCAGCGGTTTTGTGGGGAGCCCCAGCCCCTGGGATGGTCCRGGAGGCTCCTGGGATGAAATGGGGAAAGCTGTGGCCAGGACAGAGCTTCCTGGCACCCATCCAGTGGCAGGATTTGACTCCAGGCTGGAGGAGATTTTCTCTGGCTGTGTCCCTCAGACGTGGCAATGGGTCGCTTTGTCCCCTCCAGCCCCTCTCTGGGGGGTGCTGAGCCCCCCCAGACCTGCATCCCTCTGGATCTGAGCTCCCCAATGGGAATTTGAGGGAGGGGTTTGTTCCCAACCCTTCCCAAATCCCTGAGCRTTTTCCAGGCCTCCACGTGTGCTGGAACTTTCTGCTCCAGGCAAGGAGCTGGGAGGGATTTTTGGAGCAGGAAAAGCTTCTCTGCTTCCGGGGGGAGGCAGATGGAAAAYGAGCCCTTGCTGGGGAGGGAACTGTGGCTGGTTTTCCTCGGATCCTGCTGCGTGTTCCGGGCTGCAGGAAGGAGGAGGTGCCCAGCCAGGGCTGTGGTAGCCCCAGTTGCCACCTGGGCTGGCAGCACTGCGTGTCCTGCCCCTTCCAGAGCTCAGCTCAGCCTCCTGGGGAGTTGTGTGTCCCCTCCTGAACCTCATGGATGGGGGGCTGTGGGTCCCAGCCCCTCGGGTTGGTTGCCAATGAGGTTTTCTCCTGTTTTTTAGCAGGGGAAATATCCCTCAGAGAGAAAATAACACCTGAAAAGGTCTTTAAAACTCAGAATTTTTTTTCTCCTTCATGTGATGCAGGGCCCAGCTCTCTGTTCAGGTCTGACTCGGTGTCTGTGTTAATAGGGTGGCTCAAAGGCTGTTTCTTCCCCCTCCCTGGCTGGGCTGGGACAGAGCAGAGAGGGGGGCGGGTCTGTGACCACCAGGGGTGGCATGTGGGCAAACAGGACCTGCTGCCAGCGCTGCCCCCAGGGAGGGCACCCCCAGAGCCAGGGAGGGGGGATTTCCTCAGCTGGCAGYGCCCCAAAACCCTCCCGGGGCTGCTGCCAGTGCTGCCCACGGGGCAGRCACCAGGGACCTGTGGGGTGAGGGAGGGGTCTGGGGCTCAGGTGGGGGCTGTGCCACCTCAGTGGGGTCTGAGAGCCACCTCAGTGTCACCCCAGRCCCAGGGAGGGGACATCCTGTGTGAGGGGGACGATGGCGGGGATTTTGTGACGTTGGGGTTTCTCTTCCTCTTTTGCCGTAGGGAGGAGGAGAGGGACTGTTCTGAGCTCAGTGTCCTTAGAGTGGCTCTGTCCCCATGTCCCTGTCCCTGGCAGAGCCCTGCTGTCCCCACATCCCTGTCCCAGCCCTACCTGGCTGAGGAATGTGCTGGTCAGCACTGGAATTAACCCCCCATGTTTTGGGGGCACTCAGATATCCCTCATTTTGGGATGTTTGATTCCAGGGCTGGATGGAACTGTTGGGTGGGATTGGGATTTTCTGGGCAGCACGAGCTCTCTGCCAGCTCCTTGGATGGAGGATGTGGGGGGATCAAGCAGARGGACATCAGGACTGTCCTGGAAGGAAAATCCCCTGGTGGGTGCAGGAACCCTTGGCAATGCGTTCAGCAAACCCCTCCSGGCTCCCTGCTCCCACTTCATCCTTCCAGGGCCCTTCCCAGGGTCGGGCCAGTGGCACAAAGCTCTGATTGTGTCCCGCTTGCTGGTTTTTAAGGGCAGCTTTGTAGCAGGGCCTGGATGAGGCATCCACATGGCATGGAGTGTGGCGGGGAGGGAGGAGGACTCAGCCCCGGCAGGACCCGCCCGTGACGCACAGCCCTTGTTTGCCTCGCMGCGCCCGTGACATCACAAAAACAGCAGATTGTGAAACTTCCTGCTCCAAATCCCGGCCAGGCTGGACTTTACATCCCCTCTGGATTCCTTGGCTSACCCTGTCCTTCGCTGGGGACGGACACGAATCCCCAGAGACCCCAGGGTTYGCCTGGGAGGAAAGGGAGCGATCCCGGCAGAGCCTGTGTCGTCACAGCTTTGTCGGGGTGAGGTTGTGCCCCACACAAAGTCCCTTTGGGGGACACCCTGTGGGTCCTGGACTCGGTGGGGCAGCCCAGCTCCTCCTCCTCCYTTTCCTCTCCCTGCTGCTGCTCCAGGCCAGGCTCAGCGGGGCTGGGAAGGGCTGGCAGCCGTGCCGGTCGGACGGGTCGGTGCACAGCACCCACCCCGTGACTCCTCCCGGGAGAGGTCCCAGCTCCAGACCCGTCTGCCAGCCCTGATCTGCCTCTCCCTTTTATCTGGGCCAGCCCCAGCCCTGCTGGAGCCCCGTCCTTATCACCCCACACAGGAGACAYGTCCTGGCTCCCGGGTTTGGGGGAGTTTCCATGTGGCTCCTTCCCAGAGCGTCAACTCCCACCTTAGCACGGCTGGCAGCGTCCAGACGGCTCCTCATCCCCTCCCACCCCATCCCAGGAAGCCTGGGTTAGATCCTGGGAGTGATACAGCCATCAATTCCTCCTTGAGATTAAAAACTTGGGATTTGTGTCCTGGGAAACATCTGCCCTTGACTGCGGTGGGGGAGAGGCACATAGAGGTTCGGGTGAGGTGGGAGATGCCTGCTGGGGTTCCCCGCCTTGGGAATTGCCCTTCCCTGTCTCATCCAGGCATTTCCCTCCTTCCACAGTCACACAGGGATTTCTGGATGTCAGGGGGTGCTTTGGTGGGACCTGCCTGTGCTGCAGGGGGAGTGTTCTGGGTGCTTTCACCCCAGCAAAGGCAAGGCAGGGCCAGAGGCTGTCCCAGTTTTGTGACAATTCAGACRGGAATTTAAAGGGCAGAGGGGCTCTGTCTGTCAGTCTGCAGTGTGACAGAGGCATTTGGCAAATCCTGGAGGATTCAGGGATCTGGCAAAGGGGATGATGAGGTGAYTGCCTGCCTCAGCTCTGTCCCCTTTTACAGCCCACCTCACTCATTCCRTCGGCTCCATCCTGATTTATCCCCTCTCCAAAGGAAGTGTCGCTCATCCTGAYGCACAGAAACCTCCAGCAATTACAGGAGCTGCCCAAGGAGTGGCCTCTGGAGTCATCAGAGTCCAAATTAAAGCCCAGTTACTCACTGGGCTGCAGCCTGCCCCATCCCCTGGTTCCCTCTCCACTGCCCCGATCTCCAAGGAATTGCTGAGCCAGAGCTTGGCTCATTTACATGGATGRGCTCCTGATGCAGATTAACTCATTTTGCAAACCAGGGAGGGAATCAGATAGGGAAAAAACCAAGGGGACGTCGTTCCAAAGCCACCTTGTCCCTTTGTRCAGCTCTTTGGTGTGTCTGGAGCAGCTGGGATTTGTTCTGGGCAGGACAGTGAGCCCAAAACCCAGGAAATGGGGAGAACTCGAGTTGTGAGCTAGCAAACATGAATTTTGGAGGTATTTTCAGGAACACACCCTGAGAGGTTGGGGCTGCATGTCCCCAGGTTTTGCTTTTCTTTCTTTTCACCTGAAAACTTCCTCATGCCTGAAGCCACGTCGTGCCTGGTGCCAGCTCTCCCCCCTCACCCTCTGCCCAGGCACAGCTGCCAGAGGTGCAGAGTTTGCACATTCAGCCCCGGTCTGTTGGTTTTGGGTTTTATTTCCAGCTCTTCCCCTAAAAATGAACACGGGGTCTGTTCCCCTGCCTGAGGTCRGCCGGGGTGGGTGTGAGAGCTCCTCTCTCCTCCCCACCAGGCATTTCTCACCTCCTGGTAGTTTGCTAAATAAAGCAAACAAACCCCARCTTTTTCCTGCACAAGGAACACCTTGTCTGCAGAGAATTCCCCAGCCAAGATTCCRGGGCTTGGGGTTTTTTAGTGGGACACCAGAAACTGCCCCGTTCCTGGGGGGTCTCCGAGGTCGCTGGTGGAGCAGGGCCAGGGGCAGCTTCCCTCTCTGGCCTTCCCAAAATCCCTCTTTCTCCCCAGCCTTGTTCCAAGGATTAAACCTCCTCTTGCTCCATTAATAATATATTTTCCCAGGGCTTTGCTGACCCGGGTGTGGAGCCTCCAGGGAAGCTTTAGTCTTAGTAGGGACATGTATTAGTGGGGATAATAAACGTGAATTATCCTCTCTGCCCACTTTTCCCCTGAACTGGTCGTATCCCAGAGATTTCAGAGCTCCTGCTTGGGGTGGGATGATCCCTGCAGGTCCGGGATCTGCTGCCCTGCATTTATTCCTCGCTGAGAGGCAGYCACAGATCTCCAGCAGCAGATTTGGGTTCGTTCCCCCCGTGCCAAAAGCCCAGAAAACGCCGCGTAGGCTTTTGCCTCTTGGAGGATTGAAGCCATTCCAAGGCATCCTGCCTGGATTCTCCCCGTCCCTGGTGTACTTTTGGGGAGAGAACTTGTGTTTTCTCCTGGTTTGGGGTTTTTTTGCAGGGAGAGAAGTTGTGTTTTCTCCTGGCTTTTTTTTTTTTTTTTTTTTTTCCCCAGCAGCTCTTCCCATCCGGGGAAATCTCTAATCCGTGGCTGGAGCACAAAGCTGTTGGCGCTGGCTTAGGAAGCTTAAAAACCCCTCCCAGGCTCCCCCCGTGTGGCGCTGTGACTGCAGACACGTCACAGGAGCTGCAGGSAGGGACTGGGAAGCTCCTGAAATCCTCAACCTCGCAGGGAGCTGGGGAATGTGGCACCGAGGGCCGGGCTTCAAACRGTGTCACCTTGGGAGGGGACAATTTCCTCCTCCACGCCTGGCTGRGACAGCATTCCAGCGCTCCCAGGGGTTGGTGCCAGGCTGGATGAAGGGACCCTCAGGATATCTGGGGTTTATGGGGCCAGGTGACAGCCCCCRGTGACATCCTGCCCTGTCCCCCGTGTGACAGGGGCAGGTTCTGCTCCTGGGGGCTGCTCGGAGCAGCCTGGATCCCTGTGGGTTCAGGGGCAGCAAACCTCCCAGTCTGCTCTTGCCTCTTCTCCCAGCTGACAGGACATGGGCAAACAGCCTCAGACTGTGCTGGGAAGCTTTAGCTTGGATTTTAGGGGAGATTTCTTCACTTTGCTGCTGGCTTTTGTCCTTCCCTGCGCCCCAGGGACCCGTTCTGTGGCTCCTGTGCCTCCTGAGCGTGGGCCTGGCTGCTCCATGGAGTTTTGCCCAGGCACCACTGACGCCTGCTGGCACCRGCACCGCCAGGGACTGGGGAAGTTGTTCCTGCCAGGAATTCTTCCTCATTCCCAGCGCCGTCTCCAGGCTGTGAAACTCCCTCCTGGCACCTYCAGGAGCGCCCAGCCTGTGCCTCACGAGGGATTTGAAATTTATCCTTCTCCAGCCCTCCCTGGCTCCTGCCTCAGAGCTCCTACGTGGAAAACTGGGATTGTAAAGGAAATTTCCCTGCTTGGCCGAGGTGCTGGTCTCAGCAGGGCTTCCCAGAAGGATCATGGGTTTGGGAATGCCAGCTTTGGAAAGGGCAGCTTCCCAAGTACTGAGCAGAGGGGATGCAGGGAGTGACCAGCATCCCCCAGACACCCCCACTGACCTTCCTGTCGCCTCATCCTCACTGGGCCTGCTGGAAACAGCACCAGGAGAAGCCCCAGATGGGTTTTTGGGAATAACTCCTGCCTGGAGCTTCATTTCCCAGCCTTGGGAAACCATCCCTGGAATGAGATAAAACCCCAGGTGYGCTTTGTCTCAAACCTGCCACACTCAGGTTACAGAAATCGGATTCCTCATGAGGAAATTGCTGGGAAAAAGGTGAATTTGTCTCAAACCTGCCACGTTCAGGTGGCAGCGTGTCCTTCCCCTGAGGAAATTGGTGTGAARAAGGTGGRTTTGGGGYTGGAATCRCAGCCCGTGGCCAGGCAGGGATGCGGCAGCACCTCCGGAAGCGGCTCCGCTGCTGATCTGCCAGGAGATCCTTTGGCATCTGTTAATTGCAGCTGAAAAGGGATCGCTCAGCCCCTGCCATCCCCAGGGCTGCTCCAGCTCTGCCTCAGGGACACTGCGGAGCCAGGAGGGGAAATATCCCCGGGGTGGGAATGGGATCAGGGAAGGAATGGGAAGAGTGAGCCAGCGGTGAGCAGGGAAAGGCTCCTACCCCACCAACGCCCCCAGGGTGGGTCCTGTTCATTGGGAGCTCTCCCTGCACTTCCCTGGCTCTTGGGAGTCGGGAATTGCTCCTGGGGACAGGCAGGATTGGCTCCAACAGCAGCTCCTGAGGACTTCCCAACTTTTTGTGTCTTTATCCAGCTCTGCTATGGGGCTAATGTGGTGTCACTGAAGGATGCTGCTCCTCCAGCCTGC
>QVAJ01001314.1:0-14920 GCA_003546035.1 Mixornis gularis
AGAAATTTGCAGTGTCCATTTCTGTACTGTGTGGAGGGGGAACTGGGGGCATGGAGACCCAGGCCATGAACTGAAAGCCTGCCAAAAAAAAAAAAAAAAAAAAAAAAAAAAAAAAAAAAAAAAAAAAAAAAAAAAAAAAAGGTGCTTATGGGTGCAAAGGATCCTGGGAAAAGCTTTAAGCCATAGTGGTGAACTGTTTCTAGCCAAGTTTTTGGCAGTTGCATTATTTGAAGATAAACCTTGCCCCCACAGACTTCAGTATTCTGAAACAAGTATTTTGTGGCCCAGGAAATTTCTCACAGAGGCTGATTAGATGACCCTTAGCCTATAAAATCAGAGAATAATTTAGRCCCAACGGCACCTTTGGTGGTTTCTGATTCAATCCACACCACAAGGCTTTGATGAGTTCCACCAGGACCTGCCTGGAGGAAAAGGAAAGATAATATGTTGGAGATAGCTCTGGAAACTGTAAATAGCAACATCTTTGATGATTTGGATGGTTTTATTGGTTTCCCTGTTAGGGAAATTACKAAGGGTATCTTCATAAGACATCAGCATCCAGTGGGTTGGAAACAAGGTATTAACAGTCTTGGCTCTGGTTTGAATATATATTCTTTTGCTATATGGTACTGACTAGAAAAATTGTTCTTTTGGAATTGCCTTATGAAAATGGTATCATCCTCTTCAACAGTAGTAAMACAGATCTGTGTTCACTGGATAAGAAACTTTGCAGGAGTCAGGAATCCTGATTCCAGCTCTGATCCTGGCTTGCTCTGTCACCTCAGACAATTTACTTCTGTTGTTCTCCTTTTCCTCTCATCTGCAGGATGTCCTTTGAAATGTTCTGATGAAGATCTCCATGAGTAAACTTTGAAAATAAAAGTTACTATAATAATTGAGGGTATATTTAGTCCTGCTTGAATGACTGAATGCTTGATTTAAAAAGTCAGGAAAACATAACATTTTCTTTAAACAAAGTCTGGTGAAAGCTGCCAGAGAAGCAGCATTTTTAGTTTTTAGGAGGTATTTACCTGAATTCTACTTGATGGTAGGTATTTGAAGGCAGACTTTGCTCTTTGGAGAGAGCTGGACACAATTATCAACTGGCTTAAGTTCTGTTTTGAAGCTAATTTCACGCAAGGGAACAGCACACTCTGTTGTTTAGGCCTGAGTGGCCACAGAAATCCTGAGCAAAGAAATGGGAGAGCTCCTCTGCCCCATGTAAATGAARTCTTAGCACTTTCTCTCAGTCCAGGTAGAGGACATTGCTGCAGAGAGACTGCACACYCAGGTCTAGAACATGCTCCTTTTCTAGAACATAAACCAGCCATTTCCAGATGGTGGAAGAACAAAGAAGAAAGACCATAATTGGATCTCACTGTTTGTGGTTTTATTTTCTCCCCTCCCTTTGCTTTCTAATGAGAGTCAGCAATTTGGAGAGTTTGTGGATACAGTGTTCACTGGAGGAGCTTTCATTTCATGGTTACCCATTTGTGCTCATTGCCAACTTTACAGCTAATTGAAACAAAACTGAGCTTGTAGATTAAATGGCAACCCCTGGGATTTGTTTCTGCAATTACCAGCACTCCTCCTAGACAGATTCTAATTCAATACCAAGTTCCTAGACCCACATGCAGAAAATGCTGKGAAAAATCCTACTGCCAGGATGACATCAGAGTTAACTCTGTCCAGTCCAATTCAGCTCCTGCAGTCCCTGACAACTGTAGGTGAAATCATGGCCTGCTCAAATCTGGGAAATCTGCCACCAGCCTTGTATACCTAGATGAAGGCTAGGATTTCACCTTGGAAGGAACTCTTTTTTCTTGACAGCACCACATTTCCAGCTTCACAGCTTGCCTTGCAATGGCTGAAGTTTTACAGAGGGTATTTTCCCTCAGTGTGGTCAAAGCTAGTCATGCATTTCATGAAACACATGCTCACCTTTTGCAAGCCCCTTGCAGATACCCTGTACCCAGACTGAATTCCCTGGATGGGCAAAAGGGGGCTACAAAATTCAGCATTTGCAAGAAAAGCTTTTTGAAAGCAGTTTCCAGGGGTTAAAAAGTAACCAGTCACCTCTGAACTATTTTCATCAACAGATATTCCATCTGAAAAGCATTCACAGACCGGGGGATGAACACGTGGTTAAGAAGATTCACAATGCGATACCAGGAAAGCAAAAATTTGGCTTTTGCTGTATCTTCTCATTGGCAGAGASAGCTGGAGAGAATGCACACTAGTATTAGCAAGGATTTCTACTTCCATATCTGTTTCCATGGTGTAAAGCAAAATTTATCTGCCAACTCACTGACAAACTTTCTCCACTTCTAATTCAATTGAACCTGCTTTCATTCCAGACAGTGCAGCTGGAGACTTAACATGATAGAGCAGAAACCAGCCATRTCAGGTTCTGGATCACCTCTTCTTGCCCTCTTCCAGCTCACCAGTAAAAAATTAAAGCATGGAAGCTAAACATCTCTAAGTGATGCCACAAGCCAAACAACCCTTGGCTTGGCCCTKGGAAACTGGCACTTTTCATCCTGAATAGCCAAGGATATAGTAAAACTGGAATAGGAGACATGGGAGAAAATGGCTGGAAAACTTTTGTGTGAGAATGCACTAAGATGCTTGAGGGGAGAAAATAAAACAGATATGCTCAAGCCCTATAAAACTTGATGGAGAATTGTGTGAGCRGTGAAGGGTGGTCAGCACCTTGCAGATTCTAAGAGGTGTTTGATGCCAGCTAGAATAAGCTGGAGGTGTGTACAGAGCAGAAGAGGGGAGAGAGGTTTTTACCCTCTCATAGAGGTTGTTAAATTCTGGACCTCTCTGCCACATGTCAGCCCTTTACATGGGCTCAAAAGTTAGTTAGACAAAGGCATAGAAGAAAAATCAATAAATCAATTGCAGAGGTACCAAAACACAACAGATACCACTTCTGGCTCAATGTCTCTGAATGACAATTTTCCAGAGGCTGAGAGAGAACACCTTGGGGAACTATCGATATCATCTGTCTTGTCTTTGTATTTTTCCCTGGACATCTGCCACAAACTACCAGTGTAGAGAGCACCCTCAAAAAACTGGGTATAAGAAGATAAAAACTGTCACCCTGGATTCATCTGTGCTCAGAACCAGACACTTACTCATGCTACAGGAGGGAACATATGGAAGAAATACAGCCCTGCTTCTCTGAGCAACTGTCYCCTACACTCAGGGTCTCACAACCTCCACTGTAAAGACACTCAGAGATGGATACKTACAGGTGTTTTCCTTGACAGATTTTAGAAGTGGTCGAACAGCTCTAATGGGAAGGAAATGCACCTATGATTTCACTTGTTACATGAGCTCAGYTGCCTGAGCATTTCTGCCTTCCTGTCTATCCTTTCTTAAGATTATCTGACACAATGAAGTGCAATGATGACGAAGAGCTCAGTGATCCCACATTTCTCCATATCTTGRGGAAATAGTCAGGTAGAAGGGAATGAAATCTTATTAGCTCTCCCCGGGGGAGAAATCATGCTCAGCCTAAGCCCTATTAGACATCAGAGAACTCACACAGGGCAGTGTGTACTGGAAAGGTGGCAGTATCTGTTCTGACCTCACAGGGTAATTAGTTTTGTTGTCAAGTTGGCTGCTGAGATCTGATATCTTTGCCCGATTCAATCCACAGTGGGCTTTCCACATCTTTACTCCAAAGCCCTGTTTATGTAGAAAAAACAATCTTAGCRACTGCCATACAAATGTCACATTTTATGAGCAAGACAATTTCTCTTAAGCAGGGCTTTTTTTCTTTTTTTTTTTTGGCAGGCTTTCAGTTCATGGCCTGGGTCTCCATGCCCCCAGTTCCCCCTCCACACAGTACAGAAATGGACACTGCAAATTTCTGTCTGAGGCCAGCCTTGGCACAGGAGCCAACGAGAAGAGAAACAGCCTGTGCTCTAATAAGTAAAATATTTATGTCTTGCTTTGGCTAACATACCCTCTTTCAATAAAATATTTTTCCCAGGAGGAGTTCTGTGAAAGGGAGGGGGTTCCTTTATTATATCCTCAAATAATTCTTTTCTGGTCCCCTTCAAAAGCCTCAAAATCAAAGGACACTGTGCTCTGAAGCTTTTTGTTGCCATTCTTGACTTTGTTATCGTTAGTTATTACAACCATTATATTGATTTCCATTACGAGCTCTCAGGAGGCCCTGGCTAATCTGCACCCCATTCCAGGAAAGGCTCTGACAAATCTCTCACAGCATATGCATACACAACGCTTGTAGTCTACAAAGACCAGCTAAACAGACTGTTAACACATTCCCATGCCAGGGAACTGCAGCATGGAAAACACCAGCAGCTCAGCAACAGCCCCTGCAGAGCCCAGGACAGAGGGAACAAAGCCCTTAACTGGCACTGGTCATTTCTCACTGTGTCTCAGGTGGCCATTCTGACACGAGGAGATCCTCGACTCTCCACTCACAGGAGAGACACCCACCGGTGGTGTTCCACACTTCAGCTCACGGCTCAACTCACACCAAACACTGCTCCACCTTTACAGCTCCCACAGCAATTGGTGTGATTTAGGGCAGGTCCAAGCTCAGGTGGAGGGTCACTGGCCTGACCTATTTCTGGTCACACCATCTCCAGCACTCTGCAGTGCAGGTGGCAAAATCACTCGGGGTAACTGCTCTGTTGCTGGTGTTGTATTACAGATGCTTTTGGCCTATCCCAGTTACTTGTATCATCTCCCTTATTCAAGGCAGGAGACAGAACTGTACCCACCCAGCTGAGAAGGATGACTCTCAGTTTTGATGAAGCAAGATCTTACCTCAGAAAGCTACATGCAGACAGTAAAACTTCAATTCTTAGCAAGATGTGCTGATACACTTGGAAACAAAGCTGGGTTGTCACAAGACACATCCTGGTCCATCCGAAGCTCCTTCCCTCAGTTTTGCTGGCAGGGGCATAATGTGAAGAGAGGGAGCAGACACCTCTGCTGTTGTAGAGATCCTTCCCCTCAGACTGCTTTCTGCTCACTGCTTACCTGCATTTCAGACCAACCTCACATGCACTTACAAGTCATTCTTTGCCATGTATCTCTGGAACACAAAGCTTTGTTCATACGCTTACAATACCTCTGTGTCAATGCAGGAAGCTGTATCCTTGGAGTGAAAACTCATTTCCTTTACTTGCCTTACCTTCTTTACAAAGCTCTTCTCCCCTACCCTTGAGTTGCCAATCCAGGAGGCACAGCTGGGATTTGAGCTGGCCCTTCTTAGATCCTCAAAAACATGTATGCAACAGAGCTACTAAGAATGTCTCAAGTTTGAAAAAGGTTTCAATGGTGACTCTCTTTTTTATATTCCAGGGAATCCAACTCAGTCATAAATCCCTAGTAACCTGCCTGCATCATGTTTTTGTGATGGAAACCTATCTATCAGCTCTCAGATGGCAGAACCCTGCAGATGTCACTGCAGTTCTCTTTGAACTAATGACCTCAAAGCAAAGTGCTCCGCTTAAGGGCTCACTCATGACTCTGCAGACTCACTCGGCCTCTCCTTCTCAGTTACCACCCTCCCAGAAACTGCGGTTTAGTGGGGAGAAGAAGAAGGCACAAAAAAAATCCCAACCCCAGACTATTACTTCTAAAGGAAACACAAGAGGAAAAGTCCCATGGATACCAATAGCAAAAACACACACAACCTGGAAGGAAGAGAGAAAAGAAAACCCTATTTGGGATTTTAAAAGAAAAGTTGAGCATGCACACACAATACCCTTTGGCAAAGGAGCCCAAGCTGGAAAATGTTGCAGCTCCAACATGCTGTGCTCAGAGAAGGTGTTAATGGTCCAGCCATCCTGTATTATTACACACAAACAAGAGAGGCCCTGCAGAACTGTAGGGGTCTTTTAAGATCCACGCCCAGATGGAAAGAGCAGAGCGAGTTATGTAGGATTAACACAGGAGGAGAGGAAGGAAAGAGGTGAAGGAAAGGTAATGTCCCAAGCACTACAGCTCTGAGCTGTCAAGGCAGGTCTGCTGTCTCACACATTGAAATGGGGATGCTGTGGCTGTCCCCGGCTTCCACACCTCGGCCTCTGCTCCATGCACACACGGCAGGATGCCAGGGATTCCCTCCTCTCTGGGACTCTGCACAGGACCACAGGGGAAGGCTGATTCTTCTGTGTGCAAATGTTTTAATAAATGCTGACATTTTCTAAATCAGCCATAAATTAGATGGGCTTAGGTGAACGAGACACTCAATGAAGTTCTGCAAACTAACCTCTAGAAGAGCCAATTGTGACAGAATTGAACACTCATGAATCTCTTCTGCAACAATAACTAGCTGCTATAAGAGGTGAGTAATGTACAGAAGAAAATGCTGCTGAAAATTCTAACAATAAACTGAATTTCTGGAGACGCCAGTACTGGCTTTCACATTTGTAGACATGATTCACCATCATCATCTTATAAGAATTCTTCTCAAAAAGTACAGAGTTGTAATCAGCTGCACACTACTAGGCAAAGTGCTGGACTGTTGAACTTATGTACAATTTTCCTGTGGATTAGATCGAATTCCTGATGTAGGAAAATCTATTAGAGCCTCCATTCTGTTTTTACTTCTGAGAGCTTAACACACATGTTACTGACTTCAACCAAGTGATTTCCAATATATACCTGTGAGAATGCAGGATCAAACCACAATGTGTTATGTTTCAAAATATTTTTTCACAATAAGTTGGTTTAGTGAACTCACTTTTCACCCCTAGAGAGCTGACTGTAATTAGATCACACAGAGAAAGGATATGGAGTTTCACACTAATCTCCAGGAGACAACATGCCATATCCAAAAATCCTCTCTCAAATCAGTAGTACTTCCAGTTGTGGAGCAATACCATCTGTTGAGATAATTTGAAGGCAGCAGAGAGGTCAGAATTTCAACTGTCCCATGAAGATTTGGAGTGTACATATCAGGGTTCTTGTGCGGATGTGTTTGCTCCCAGTTTATGAAATTCTTCAGTCAATGCTTTAACTAAAGCTTCACTGTCTAGTGAATATCTGTGACTTTTTTTTTATATTGTAAGGGGGTTTTTATTTTTCTTTTTTTTTCCTCTACTTAGAAAATATAAAGTTCTTTGAAATCATCAAGGAAAAAATTCTTCCCTGTGAGGGTGGTGAGACACTGACACAGGATGTCCAGAGAAGCTGTGGATGATCCATCCCTGGAAGGGCTCAAGGCCAAGGATGGGACTTTGAGAAACCTGGTCCAGTGGAAGGTGTCCCTGCCCATGGCAGAGGGGCTGGAACAAGATGATCTTTAAGGTTCCTTCCAACACAAATGATTCTATGGTTTTCTAATAAGGTTAACCTCAAAATCTATCATGACAGCAGAACAACATTTGATATCTAACTGTGGATAAACCTGCTGTGAGTTTTCCTTTAGCAACAGAAAGCAGTGTGACAGGTTGAATTCAGTATGAGCTAGATGAGATCTGAACTCTATTGTTACAAGGAAATGAGAATCAAAAAAGAGATCTACTCTCATAAAATCACACTGCACTAATCCCAGTCCAACATTCAAGCTAACAAATCTGTGAGGGGAAATGTTTGTCCCTGCCCTCTCTGCATCACTCCAAGATTTAACTGGTGTGCTTAATCCTTCATTTTCAATGGAAACATTTCAAATTCTAGGGGCAAATTCATGGTGTTTATCAGTTCTAATTAAATTACATGCTTTATTTTTTTAATTAGATAGCTTAAAAGGAAATAAACTACAAGAAATACTCAAACAAATTATTTAGAAGTATTTCATATGGATCTAAGAAGAGAGCCAAATATAAATTGACAGCTTAGTGCAGGAGAACTTCAATCTGGGTTTTATTGCAATAACAAAAGTGTGTATTTAAAAGCCTTCACACAGAGCATCTATTCAGAAACAAGCCCGAAGACAGTCAGGGAATTAAAAAGAGGATAGTGTTTTGAATTAATCTAGAACATTTTTGTGGATTAGTTTACAAGCACAGAATGCCTCAGGGGCCTAGGGAGAGCGCAGAGCACTGAAGTCGGAGGGATCTGTCTTTTTCCTGTTGATGGTGATTAGTTCATATCTCTTTGACACCATGTTTACAAGCCCCTAATTGCCTCATTAATACCTCATTATTACTTAGAAAGTGAAGAAGCTTTTCGCTTTGAAGCTGCTTTGCTGCACTTGAAGGCAAATATACGGTGAATTTTGAATGTGTTGGTACTAATTAAAGTTGAAGTCTGTTTCCTGTTGCTTGTGGGTGGGTGTTAATGGCTTCAAAGAAAAAAATGGGCTTCAATTTATATTACTCGCCCCTTAACTCAAGCACGCAGGAGTAAGTGCAAGTAAGAAGCCCACTTCTGCAAACTGGATTTATGAAGGGACACAGACCCACAGGTCTATTTTCTTTCATGCTTTTTCAGTGTGAACCACACTATGTGAAGGTTCATTCATTCTTAGACTGTCTGGAACAGACTGATGCTGGCCAGTTCAGTCCATACAGATCCAACACACACCCTCCCATGCTGCCACGCATGGACATGGACATATATTCTCCTTTTGAACCAGAAGCTGAAAGCGAGACTGAATCATCACCATATAAAATTGCCTCGAGTCTATCTGTCCTCCTCCTCTGCATGGACATTGTTTCCAGGTCACCCTGGAAAAGTTTGGTTCAGAGCAAAACTAAAATCAGGCACAAGATATTGTGATTTTTCACTTCCAACCATACACACATATTTTATAAATAGGTACATATAAATTAACAAAAAAATACATGTGCATGTATACGTAACAACACATGGCATCCCACTGCATCCAGTAAGCACATTCTTCCTGAAACGTGTCTGAGGCTGAGACCTTTGGAAAGGGATCCAGTTTTCAAACGACTGTGCACAACTGTTTCAATATACCAATTGCAAATAAGCCAGTGACCGCAATTATGGTTACTGGATTATCATCTAAATGAATAAATGAGATGTTTAGAACCTCATTTGGGCTGTAGAGATGCACTGTCTGATAATGTTTCAAGGAATTTTCCTCCAGACAGAAGACAGACAAAGCAGACATTAACCACAACAAAATCAATTCCATGGGAATTTTTTTAAGAGAAATGCGCTTTCTTTAAATTAGCTTGCTTTCAGGGGATGTACTGAATGGAGAAGGGGGTAAAGGAGAAGGAAAATATGCCCATTTTTGGTAGAAACATTCAGTTTCTTAATAAGAATTTTGGATGAGAAAAACAGTGAAAAAGTGTCTTTGCTGAAAGCGAATGGAAAACCCTACATAGAATGGAAGATTTGGATACAAAAATAAAATGTTTTCCATACAAATTAAATTGCCAAGGAGGCATTTTTCACCAGCATTTTTTTTTTCAGTGGTAGGGGCTGGGGGTGGGCACAGAAATAAAGCAAGTCTAGAAGGCTGAACATTCCTCGATGAAGGAGTCAGGATTTGGCTGAGAGTCTCCCAGACTCCGGGTTTAGCTTAGGCTGCTCAGAGTCACTGGTGATTAACAGGCCTTGTTGTCACGGGCCCAGGACAGCAGGTCTTGGCTTACCATGAGCACTCCTAAGGCAGAGCTCAGAACAACTCAGCCTTTCACGTTCCTCTCATACCTCGCATCTCCTCTAAGAGGAAGTAAATTGATAAAATTCTGACTTCATTTTATTTCTGCATTAAAAATGTCAATAACATTAAATTACACACGTAGCTTGACATCGCCCCTTTACATACATGATGGTAAAGAATACACAAATGAAACAAAATTTACCTAAAACCGTTGGACAGAAACCCAGTCTAAAATACGGGTAAAGAAGGAACCCGCTCCTCCTGTGTTGTATTTACAGTATCTTTGATTTATATCAAACATTTTAAAAAAGCATTAAAACAAAAATAATTAAGGCAAGCCAAATCCTTTCCTTGCCAGCACGCAAAGCTTGTCCGACTGGACATATTGAGGCTATCAATCGGTGGTGTGTATTTATAACCCAGCGCTCAGACAACTTGGAACGACAAATGCAAACAGCCACAAAGAAGTTACTTTGTTCGCTTGGCACAAACAAATCCCTGAGATGAAAAGCAGCCTGGTTTATTTTGGGCCAAGCTTCCTCATCTGACGATCCACGACGTGGCACGGAAAGGGCAGTGTTAACAAAGGACACGAAGCACATGAAGATGCATCATTAGAGCAAACACAGACCAGGGTGCCAGATTTTGTTATTCTTGCTTCTTCCCTCCCAGAATGGATGTCACTTTCCCTTCATTCTCCTCAAAGCACACTGGTTTGGAGCTTGGTTGTTTGTTGTTTGTTTGGTTTTTTTTTCAGGCTGCTCAGCACAGCCTGAAAAGCTCTTAGAGCTATAATTTAAAACTGAATTGTGTTGATTGAAAACACGGCAAGCATCTGACTGCAGACATGTCTGAAGACTTCCACATGCGTAGTCAAACGAGGACTGGTGAGGACATGGTGGGATTTGCCAGCAATATTAAAGCAAGCTCTGCAGGCACATGATCCCCAACTGTGCCCTAGCAGGCAGCCTGGGACATCCCCATCTAGAGATGCAGTGGATTCCCTTAAGTACTGAGCCACAAAGACCTGAGCTGTCCAAGCAAGCAAGACACTGTGATGGTCAGTCATTCCTGAGAGGCTCCTCAGAACAGAGAGCTCAAATCCAAGACTAGAGAAAGAAACCTCAGTGGGATCCAGGCTGGTTTGATACTGATATCTCATTTATCCTCCAACATGACCACGTGAATCACAAGAGAAGCAACGGAGGAGAATGGAAAGAGCAAAGGAACTCCAACAGAGTGTTTAGCCAGTGAACACAGGGCTTCCTGGGAGGAGAGCACAGTGCCTTTTGTGGGAAGCTGGCTGAGAGAATGGCAGTGAGGAGACAGCTACCAACAGATAAGAACAGAGGCTCCTGGAGACCAGGGGCAGTTCAGTTTTAGGAATGATGGTGCTGTTCCAGTCCAAAGGGAGTATCTTGCCATCTTCCATGGCTCCTTCAGGGGAAGATCTGGTCAGGCTTCTAGTCCTTATCTCCATGGGCAGACATGGACACTGAGCCTCAAGTCACATTGTCCATGCATGGATAATGGACGCTTGCCTGTTTGATGCTACAATGCCTTCATTCTTCTCATACCTGCATCCTCTTAAGATACGTCACAGAGCTAAAAGCATGAGAAAGTTTTAATAAAGTTTTAAACTTCTGACAACACTCAGGCTTTAAAAGGAGGGTCATAGGTGATTTGGGAGACTTTTCTCTCATTTCACTTAAGAAAAGGATTTCTCACAGCTCTTTAAACGCCAGAATAGATATGAATATATTTTTCAGTATATGGATTCAAATCCTTGGTTTCTTTGGCAAAAGGCCATATAAATTCTCATGGATTTGTTATTGCCTGCTATAAATTCACTACTCAGAAAGAATAATATTTCATTTGCTTTATCGTTGGTGCCTCTAAAGAAGGTGAAAATAGATTTAAGTCTTTCATTGAGCATCTTGATGAGGGCAGAGAAGGAACATAAAAAGAAGACAAAAGGACACTTAAAGAATTGATATAAGGCTCCATCAGCTATAATTCAGTTGATAAACTTAGGTCTCCTTTGCAATGAATTACAATGCCAAGAGATTTGTTCTGTAAATTCTGTCCAGAACTTGGCAGCACCATTCCTAAAAAAAAGAAAGCAAACTCTCAGGGGACTAGAGCAATACTTTCCATCTGAATAAGCAGAGTTTGATCTTAAGTTGGCTTTTAGGTGCTTCCTATTTTACACAGAGGAATAGGAGTTGCAGAGACAGTTCACCAGCACAGGTAGGAGCAGGACCTCAAACTCTTCAGTTTGCAGATTCGTGGGTATATGCACAACTTCACAAAGTTAACTCCATCAAGCCAAAGCCATTTCCTTGGCAGCTCTACTTATTCCATGACTCTTCACTATCTTCACTCATTCAGAGTGAAGTGACCTCATTCAGAGAGGACACCGCGGAGATCTTGCCTCCCTGTAGCAGCTCCCAAATGAGGTAGGCTTGGGATTCAGAGAGCAGGACCTAGACTTCAGCAGTGGCAGAGATCCAAGTGTGCAGAAAAGTGTGCTTGGTTTTTTGTGACAGTGTAGAATGAAATCAAAGAATTGCGCTGTTTGCGCTCTGGAGCTCCTCCAAAACTTATGTTCAGACCCAGACTTGCCTCCATTTATCAAACTTACTTAGCTTGAAGAGTCTGACCATGTGGTTACCACCATATTAGCATCTGAGAAATTAAGTTTATGCTACTGAACAAATTTATGACTTGAAAGCCTGATCCTTGTCACTGGGAATTCAAGATGTGGACTGATGAAGCAATTTATTCAGAATCAAAAAGAGAGTGAGTTACAAAGCTGAGGACTAAAACAGAACCCCTGAGTCCCATGTTGTTGGCCAGTGCCCAGGGGGATCCCTTCTCCTTTCCAGGGATTGAAAGATCAGTGAATTGCTCTCTAAATGCTTCCAATGGGAACTCTCCAAAACACAGCAAATGGGATTTTTCACACTTTGACTAATGAAAGCTTGGCACATGGCATGACAAATAAAATCCTCACTGCCAGCAGTACAGATATATATAAAATGATGTTTATTTCTACAGGGTTTGTAAATAAGCAAGACATTTTTCACCCATGAAAGGCAGTTTCTATGTGCATGTGTAAGTTAGCAACAACAACAAAAAGTATAACTGATGATCTCAATGAACATCATCCCAAGGAGATTTAAATAGTCATAACTTTTTGCTTCTCAAAAGAAAATCTCTTTTTACTTCACCCTACAAGCTTCTAGGTTTATTGTGGCTATATTTCTCTGCTCTTAACAGAAATACAGACATAATTCATCCTTTTGTTTCATGTTTAGGGACTAGTTATCATCACACGGCTAGGCATGTATAGAGAAAGATACAACAAGATGTGAACAGAAACCTAGTGTCGAACAAGGGAGGAGAGCTCATTCTTCTTGCCAAATTATGACATTCCCTTTATTTGACTTTTTTTCCCTGCTTTCTTGGTGCTTTCCACATGACCAGTGCTAACAAGAGGAGAGACTAGTCCTTAATTCCTCATGCAGGCAGACTAAAAGTGATTAGATACAAACTGGGACTGACCAACATGCACTACACACACACTTCCAAAACAGACAGTTTTTTCTCTTTGTCTGCTCAAACTGTTTGGAAAAGAGTGCACTGAAAAAAACCCCTGAAAACAGTAACTTCTGTGATAAACTGATAATGGGATCCTACCAAATAAATAAAAGATGACCTGGCCATAACCTTCCAGATCGCAGCAAACTTGATATCCCTAGGACAGCTCATCAGAGGAGCCCTTGTAGGCATTTCAGGGACTTGCCATAGTGTGAAATGTTTGTTTTTTCTCAAGTCCAAAAGCATTACTGGGACTATTTTAAATTTGTTTCAAAGAAACAATAGAAGAGCTTTATAGTTCTGCAATAATCAGAAGATATGTAAGAAGAGATAGGTAAATGGTGATGTGCCTTAGCACAGCAGAGCCTCAGGTTTTATTTGATTAATTCTTCCCTACAGCTTGTAATGGATATACACAGTGTGATTTCAGGGCAGGAGTAACTTCAAAGTATGGGCTGAGTATCACAGATCCAAGCATGCACAGCTGGATCTCAAATGTATTAGCCATTTTGGCTTGCACATGAGGAAGGAAAGGGCAAGATTACTATGATCTGAAATGTCAAAGCTTCTTCCACATGTTTAAGTGCATTTACATGTTCTGCTCAAACTAGCAGAAGTTGTTTCCAGGCAACAGAAAGAAATGAGTAGGACTCCATACTAGGTACAACATACAAATGCACTGCTCCTCCCTGAGAGTTCCTGAAAACAGGACAAAATCATGATCTGGACAGAGAACTGGCAGTGTTACAAGAAAATTACAGGTATTGAAAAAGCTCCCTGTCATTTTCATCCTGGGGAAGAGGACTAGGGATACAGCATGGAGACAGTTAGGATTCCCTTCTAATAGCCACAACCAGATTTCTCATAAAAGGAGGCAGCCAGATTTCTCCTGCAGATTTCTCTAAGGCAGAGTCCTCCTCCTTAGCCTTGTTTAGAAGTAACTCTATAACTTTGTAGGAAAATTAGTTATTTACGCTTTTTAATGGACTCAGGATGACTTGGAAGATCTCACCAAATATTTTCACACTGGTCCAGAGGAGCAATAGCTTTGTGCTGGACAGCTATTAAAAAGCAGCAATTCAGGTGACCTGCACCAAACAAATGGATGGCACAGGATGGATGAAATCAGGTCAGTAGCTATTACAGTGTTACCCCCAGCCTCCACTCCCAAGTGAGATGAATTTCTGGTTGGGATAGTGGAGGTCCACCTGACCCAGCTCTGGCCAGGCTAGACGAGATCCCTTCTGAACCTTTACTTGTCTAAGATTCACGAAACCAAATATACACACTCATGTGGCATTCTGAAACTTAGGGAAGTTTAGATCCTGGCCAATTTCTATTGTTAAGCTCACAAAACACTGTGATAAATAATGGAAAATGCTTCAGCTGCTATTTATTTGGAGCACTTTTACCATGTGACATCAGAAAATATTCCATGGTGGAATTTATTAACATAAAAATGGACTCAGTGAGACTTTGTGATCTATTAAACTTCTAGCTAACTAGACTTTTGGGTTATCCAATCGACAGATGGTGTTTTTCTGAAATGGTTATGTTGATTCACAGCACTGAAGTGGTTACTGGAAAAAAGGACCACGAGTTTAATAAGGAGCAGGCCCACACACACTCAACAAATGTGAGCCATTCTACCAGCTCAAAAAGAAAAAAAGCAGCAGTTTTTACACCAAATTACCAAAATATTGGCACGTTTTACATGTCTATTATGTGTTCCAAGCCACC
>QVAJ01001317.1:2785-14259 GCA_003546035.1 Mixornis gularis
GATCCCACCCCGCTGCAGCGATCCCACCCCGCTCCAGGCGATCCCACCCCGCTCCAGGCGATCCCACCCCGCTGCAGCGATCCCACCCTGCTCCAGGCGATCCCATCCCGCTCCAGGCGATCCCACCCCGCTCCAGGCGATCCCACATCGCTCCAGGCGATCCCACCCCGCTCCAGGCGATCCCACATCCGTGGCGCAACCCCAGCCCCAGGAGGGCGATTAAAACCCCACAGGAAACGGGCCCGCATTTTTTCCTTCACTATTCACTATTTTCTAGCGGGGGACAATAAAGATTTCGAGCTCTGGATGAAGCTCGTTTTGTAACAATGAGCTCCTCTTCCTCCAGCGGCCAGCGGGAGCTCAGACAAGCCGAGGAAACCGGGAATAATTAACTGGGATTGTACTGGAAACTCGGGGGAGGCGGAGGGATGTTTTGTCTGTGAGTGATGCAAAGCGATCAGAGGGTGAAGCCATCACGGCTTGCTGGGAATTGYTGGGACTTCAACGCTCAGAGTATTCAGGTTTTCCCACTAAAAGTCCTTTGGCTGTGATTTCCCTCTTTTTTATTTTTTTTTTTTCCCGGGATTTTCTCCTGAAAAACACCTCGCCGAGCCATAATGACAATAACACAGATTTACTGCTCCGCGTTCCCATWAAAAACTCTCGGGGATGGCAGAGCTTAAAAAAACAAAAAGCTCTTGGAAGCGGCCTGGCTTCTCCTTTTCCCCTAAAGGATGCATCCCCCGTGGCCAAAGCTCCCGAATTTTGGAATGCAGGGGTCTCGGTAAACAGGAGTTGGCTCCTCGCAGGCAGGACTGGAAGTGCTCGGGGCTCTGAGATCACGGTGGAGGTGGGCAGACAGCACGTCCACGCTTTAATAGCCCTGGGACCTCTCCTAGGGAGCACTGAGCTGGCTTTGGACGCCTCCCAAAAATTATTAACTCCAAAGGAACATCTGGCACTGACCCCTGGACAGGCAGAACCYTGGAGCTGAGGGAATCTGGGAATCTCCTGCCTGCACACGGTGGGCTCTGGAGCTGCAGAAAAAAATCGTATTTTGTGTGGGGAAAACGGCGTTTCTGTGATGCCAAGTATGGCCCAGAGGAGGATTTGTGTGAGGTTTTTATGTAGGGTTTTTGTTGGGCTCCTGGCATAGCTGGGGACATCCAGGACAGAGCTTCCATCGCTCCTTTCCGCAGGGAAAATCCCAAGGAACCTGACAATATTCACCCCTAATAACAGGGACAGGGAGCACAGCCAAATCCAGGGGGAAAAGGGAAATATTCGGGTTGGAACTCCAGAGAAAATCTTGGTTTTTTTGCAGGGAGCTGAGGAATGGATCCCCTGCAGACAGAGCTGGGCACATCCCCCAGGGAAAATCGGGATTTCTCAGCCTGTCCTGCCCCCGAGGGATGAGAAGAGGGGAGTTCCTTTCCCAGGAATTGCTGCACCCAGAACTGCCCTTTCCATGGGSATCCCAAGGGAACTCCAGGAGATTTTTCCATGCCCGGGTTTTTTTTAAGGAAACCAGCCCAAATCTCCTGAATACACAACAAGGAAAAAAGCACCTTTTAATTAATTAATCCAAAATTACTGCCAGTTGTCTTTGCCTCTTCCTCTCACTGACTGCAACAGGGCCTGAGTTTCCCCTCCCARTTTTCCCTTTTTCCATTAAAAAAAAACCCTCAACAAATCCAGCAGGGAGATATCTGGGATAATTTAACAGCTGGAAAGAAGCAAACCCAGCAAATCGGGTCTTTTCAGGACACCAGTGATCAAAGAGGTGCTCTGTACAAATGATTTTGCAGCCAGCTCTTGGCAGGAGACAGAAACCTTTTCCCTGCTGGAAATGAGATTTAAGTTGTAAGGAGAGGAAGAAAGGATCGATCACTGGGTGTTAATTCCCTTTCTCCCAACTGGAAATACCGAGTGGGACAGAGAAAAGGGGGGAGATCAACTGGTTATTGAATGTAATATTCTCTGTCTTGTCTCAGGAAGAGATTAAATTCACTTAAATTCGGTTTTAATAGGAGTTATTTAATACTTGTGTGAGGAAAAAGGGCTTTTTCCTAGATAGGAAAAGGGGGGAGAAAACCYTTCTGAATGACAATGAGAATTCTCCAGGATAGGTGGTTTTTTTGTGTTTTTTTTCCTGTGGAATCAGGAGATTTGTGAAGAACACAAAGAAAAGAGGGGTAGAGGAAGCACCAGCAAATTTTCCACGTTGTTCTTTGAAGTGCTCTTGTTATCMTTGGTCAAAAAGAGAATCTTGAATAAGAAAAGGGATTTATTACAAAATTCTTCCCCTTCTGGAGGTGGTGGAGCAGAGCTTTGTCTCGATCCTTTTTGCCTGTCCCCCCTTTCAGCTGATATTTCATCCCCAGCAAACCAGAAGGAAGTTTCCTTCCCAAAACCTGCTTTTAATTCCTTTGGGAACTGCTCCCAAAATCCCGAGCACGGAGGGATTCCAGCAGAGAGGGACAATCCCAGGACAGACCCTGGTGTGTCACTCCCTCACCCCGTGTCCCCTTTCCCAGGGATTTCCTGAGCCATTCCAGAGGTTTTCCAGCAAGGACAACCCTGGCTGTGACCAGGATGAACCCAGAGAGATGTTCTGGGCTGAGGGGAAGGACAGGGACACCCTCAGGAACAGGATAACTTTGTCTCTCTCCAAAGAAAGATTTSCTCCAATAAAAAGATGAATTTCCAAATAAGAAAGAGAGGAATTTCCAGAAGTAAAACCCTGGAGCAGTTGGGGAACAGTGGGAAACGCCTCCATGCAGGAGAATCTTCTCAGTTCAGAGCAGCAGCCCCTTCCTGAAGGTAATTAACAAAGGCAAATCAAAATAATTCATTAAAGAGGTTCAAACAAACAGCTGCACTCGTGGAAATGCTCATTTCACCCCCTCATGGCTTTTGGGACAACCACTGGCTCCCAAATCCATCTTTTTCCTGGCTCCCACCCCCTTCAGCTCCCCTTATCACCCATCTCTTGTCTCACACACGTTTTATTTTGCTCAGCTTTGAGACATTACACATTCTTGGCCCCATCTGTAAATGGTGCAGCTTCGGACATCCTCGATGAGCTCAGAGGAAAATCCAGCATCATCCAGGCTCTGGGGTTGTTTTGGGGTTTTTGGTCACTTCCAGAGAGATGGAAAAACGGCGTGTGCAGGCTCACAAGGGGTGGGAAGTTCTCCAGAAAGAAGGAGGATGGAGACTGATCCAAACCTCTGGAGTTTTCCAGAAAAATCTCAGCCCCAGAAAACCTCCCAGGAATGAACTGGCTCTGGAGAGTGCTGGCAGTGCCTTCTCCTGRCCCCACCCAGAGCTCAAAAACAGCCCCAAGGGCAAACCTGCTCTTTTTCCATAATCATTTTCAGGATCATGGGCTGTGGAGAGATCCAGAGTCAGTCCTTGCTTCATCTCAACTGCTCTTCCCACCCCAAAATCGCAAGGGCACAGGTTGGGCCTGATTGTGATGCTCCCAAAATCCTTTCCCTTTAATCCCAGATGGAAACCTGATCAATCCTCTGCATTTTTTTGCAGTGTTCCCTCCATAAAATTCCAATTCCTTTTGGCCAGCACAGGGTCAGGTTCTTCCCTGAAGTTCCCCTCGAGCCAGAGCACGTTGGGTGTGACATCAAGAGCCASAGAAATACCCACCAGGACAGAGAATTCCAGGAGCTCTCCCTCAATTCCAGCTGCCTCCTGGACATCTTTCCAGCCCTGGAGTGATCTCTGCACAAACCATTCCGGCCTCCACCACTTCTTCCAGGAAAAGCTCACACAATTCCAGGAACCCCACGCCTCAGGTGGAGAAATGGGAATGACAAAAGCAACTTTTTTTTTTTTTTTTCTGCTGGCAGAGTTGAGTGTCCCGGACACAAAACGCAGCAAAAGCTGCAGAGAGGGGCTGAGATTTCCCAAGAAAATCAAATATCCAGGCATGGCTTGGAGAGGGGAACTTCTGGAAAAGAGGAATGAACAAGCTCAACCCTGTAGAGTCAGCAAAATCTGATCTCACAGCCTGAGCTCATTCCTGGCTCCCGACACAGCGGGAAGAGAAGTTGTTCCTGGGGAGATCCAAGTCCTAAATCTCCTCCTAAAACAGGAGCTTTTGGTCATTTCCAGCTGCAGGTGCCCCTTCCTTTGCTTGCTTTGTTGGGTTTTTTTTTCCCTCAGCTGAGGTTTGTGGTGGAACAGGGAACAAGGAAAGGACAAAATGTGCGAGGCTTTATGATCCAAGGCTGACCAAGCCTCAGCTTTTTATGGCTGAATTAGTGGGAATTCATTTAAAACTCCATGGGAAGGGCCGATCCTATGGCTTGGCCTGAGGGTGATCCTCCATTTCAGCCCACAAAGCAGTTTTGAGATGGTTTTTTGGATGCCCAAATCCACTGGAACAACGTCCTGTGGTTGTTTCAGCCTTTTGGCCTCCTCAGGCAAGGAGGTGGGTGCAGATTTTGGCTGGATTTGGGTGAAATCCCAGGAGAAGAGCTCAGGATCACTCTGGGATCACAGTCYGGGGTCACAAAAATCCACAGGCAGTTCCTGTGCTCCAGCTCCCCCAAGATTTGGCTTCTGACTCGCAGACAAGAGTGAAAACCCTGTCCAAGGTTTGAACATCTTCCTCCCCTCCATTTCCTTGGAGTCCTCACGCTCACAGACAATTCCAGGGGTTTTTTATCCACCTTTCCTCAGGGTTATTCTGGTTTTGGTTTTCCACCATGACCTTCCAGGCTTTGGCCTTTCCATTTTGCTGCAGTTCCTCCCCACCCTGGCTGCTGGCCCCGGGCTGCTCTTGCCCAAACTTGAACATTATTTTTCAGCTGAAATGACATCATGGCTGAAGTGCTGTTTAAAATTATTGCTCTCCAGACCTCCCTGACGTCCCCTTTTGCAATCCCCCTCTCCCAGCACAGCCTGCTCTCATCTGGAGCCAGGAAGGGTGGCCCAAAACTGGAATGTCTTGTCCACATCCATCCCAGKACTTTTTGCCCTCATCCTATAGCCAAAAMAACAACAACAACAAAAAATATCCCAATTGAACATTTCAGTTCTTTAATGACACTTGCTAACAACCCCATAAAAATAATTCTGTGTTCTGGGCCCTGTCCACATGACATCAGGCTCATGGATTTCTGGAGAAGGCTCCCAAAGCCATTTGCAAACTTCTGTTTGCTCATAAATCAAGGCCATTTTTAGTGATGCCATTTTTAGTGGAAACAGCCCCGGTTCAGAGTTTCCAGACTCCTCCATGGGCTTTGCTGGGCTGCCACAGGCCTTGCTCCAGAACCCAGGAATCCCACCRGGCTCCACTTCCATCAGAGCACCTGTGGCAGCCTCTGGAATGTCAACCCTGAGTCCTCCTGGAGGGAGCAGCATGGAAAAACTCCTTATCTCTGAATTTCCACGGCTCTTCCAGGTCCCTTCCAGCGATTATTCCCCGTCCAGCTGGGGATGTTCCCACTGGGAGCTCTGCCCCCTCMCACAGCACAGGGAGAAGCCACGAGGCTCCTGTGGCTCTGAAGAGCAGCAGCCTCAGGGCCAGGGAGGTGCTGAGGTGTTCCCACCACCATCCTGAGCTGGGGACAGCACCCAGCAGGGGCAGTTCGGGTGGGAGGATCCCTCCTGTGGCTCTGGGACCACGTGGAGAAAGGGAAAACTGGTAATCCTTGGCCTGGGGAGGTGACAGGACTCAGCACCCACAGTTTGGGGAGGGATGATCCTTCCTGAGGCCCTGGAACCACGTGGAAAAAGGGAAAACTGATAATCCTTGGCCTGGGGAGGTGACAGGACCCAGCACCCACAGTTTGGGGAGGGATGATCCTTCCTGAGGCCCTGGAACCACGTGGAGAAAGGGAAAACTGATAATCCTTGGCCTGGGGAGGTGACAGGACCCAGCACCCACAGTTTGGGGTGGGAGGATCCCTCCTGAGGCTCTGGAACCACTTGGAAAAAGGGAAAACTGATAATCCTTGGCCTGGGGAGGTGACAGGACCCAGCACCCACAGTTTGGGGTGGGAGGATCCCTCCTGAGGCTCTGGAACCACTTGGAAAAAGGGAAAACTGATAATCCTTGGCCTGGGGAGGTGACAGGACCCAGCACCCACAGTTTGGGGTGGGAGGATCCCTCCCAAGGCCCTGGAACCACAGGGAAAAAGGGAAAACTGATAATTCCTGGCAGAGGAAGCACTGGGAGGCTCCTGAGCATGGGTGGGATGAGGGGGAACCTTCCCAGCACGCAGAGGCAGAGGCAGAGTTTAAGGATCCCTCTGTTTTAGGGTCTTGGTGCCATCACGGAATGGGAATGTTCCCCTTTGGGACTGTGGGGAAATCTGGGAGCCCACAGCCCACTTTGATCTCCACGTTCCTGGGTTCTTTTCCAGGGAACTCCTGATTTCTGGGAAGGCCTCACAAAAACTACACTGGGACCATTCATGGCCTGAGGGCAGCCCTGGCTGGATTCCTCCCGAAATCCACAAAATTCTGCAAGGAAAACATTCCTTCCCCTTCCTAAACCCCCCCAGACGTGACAAACACAGCTCCTTGGAAAGGGCCTTCCATGATGGCAAAACAACTGCAAACACCCAACGCTTTTGGGCTCCCTCCATCCTCATTTTATTTTTATTCAAGCAAAAAAAAGGAAACTTCAACTTGRTGAAATATCACCAGCTTTTCCTATAGCTGGGGAAGCAAAAAAAATGACTTTATGTTCCTTGTTTTCCAAACTCGGGGGATTTGCAAGGAGAAGAGAAGGCCAAGCTGGCAAATTTAACATCAAAAAAAAGACTGAAAAGGAAAATTCTTCAGGGATGGAGGCCAGAAAATGAGATTTTCCTGTTTCTGGGCTTTTTTTGGGTGAGAGTGTTTGGTGCTGGAGTTCTCCTGGCGTGGCCAAACGCACCTTGCACATGTTGGGACACTCAGCCAAACCCCAATTATGGATTCCTTACATTATTTCATCATTAAGAGCCAAATTAAGATTTCTCCCACAGCAGGAAAGAAAGATTTCCTTGGGAGAATTTCTTTTCTGTGCAGAGAGTGTAGACTTGTTATTCCCTCACACCAAAAGYACAGGAAAAGCCAGGGTGGGACTCCAGAATTCCTGATTTTTAAGTGATTTTTTTTTCTTTGAAGACACAACCCCAACCCCTCAGGTTTAACCCTGAGTGTTCTGCCTGCTCCCAAAATTAAAAACGCACCAAAATTAAAAAAGCTGAGGAGAAATCATCTTGTCACATCATCAAAAAAAACCAAAAACCTGCTAAAACACCACGCACATTCCCAAATTTCCAGGGGATAAGCTGCAAATTCCCGGTTTTCTCTCTTTTTGTGGAGGATCACCAGCTCCAGCCCTGTGGGAAGTCTGGATTTTCCATTACTCCACAATCACCTCCATCTGCCCAGGAAAGCTGCCAGCAATCCCAACAAACAGGGACACTTTGGAGCCCATCAAGAGCTCCAAATATTTTTTTTTTTTTCTGTTTTTTATGCTCAGCTCCAACATCTGCTTTGGAGAAATCTCGTTTTTTAAATTATTTTTTTGTTTTTTCCAATGCCCCTTTGGAAATGGAGGATTTTGAACAACTCTGCTCCTTCCAGAGGCAGCTTTAATAGGGAGCTTTTCATCTCCTGCTGTTATCTTTTCTTATCTCTTATCTTTTCTTATCTCTTATCTCTTATCTTTTCTTATCTCTTATCTTTTCATGTCACTCACCATCCTTAATTTCTAAGAACTTTCTTCATTCAAAATCTCTGGATTTTGGCCAAAATCTTCTTTTCCTTTTCCTTTTCCTTTTCCTCCATGGAGTTACCCGTGACTTGCTCTGAGAATGTTTATCCCAAATTAAACCTGCAGATAAATCAGAAATAATCAGATTTATCACAATTTGCTGAAGAATAAAAGCAAAAAATATCATTATTAAAACCCTTTTCTGTGGATTTTCTCCACCGAAATCAAAGCTTGGATTTGCATTTCCTGTTGCATTAAAATTTCTGGCAAATTAAAGGAATTCTTACGTTTATTTAGTGACACTTAAAATTTTTATTTAGTGACAGCGACAGTTATAATTTTTAAAAAATAARGGGTTTTCCCTCCTATTTTCCTTTTTCCCAGCATCTTTATCCCAGTGCCAGCCTGGGGGTGGAAGTGAAGCTTTGCTGACATTAAGGGTGAATCCACTGCAGATCCCAAAAAATCCACTCTGCATTAACTCCAAGCCAGGGCATTTCAGGACTGGGATCTTTAATTCCACAAGAGCCCAAAAAATATTCAATATTTACTTCAGGGGCTTTTATGGGGCCTTTTGTTCCATGCAGGAGTTTTATGGGATCTGGGACTTCCTGGCATTTGCATCATCAGCTGTTCATTAGTGAAAATTCCCTGGGAATGAACAGAAATACCTCCCCAACCTCCATAAACCAAAAATTCCCTGGGGGATAAACAAAAATACCTCCCCAAACCCACAAAATCCTGTGGGATTTGTTGCTCCAGGAGCTCGGGATGGAACCAAATCCCAGCCAGCCCAACCTCTCCCTGTCCTGACACTCCAAAGGGAAAAAACTGAGGGGAAAACGAGAAAACTCTGGGGGAAAAAATAAAAAAAAATTCACAATTCACATCTCTCAGCCCATCATCTGTGCAGATTTGTTTGGATTTTATGGGATGAAGGGAGCTGTAGGAACGCCGTGATCCCAGAGATTCCCAGACAAAAGGGAAATGTGTTGCTATGAGCCCAAGCTSGAGCTGTTCCCTGGATTCTTTCTTTCCCAGCTCCTTTAGCTTTCCTTCTGTGTCCCTCTCGTGGTAACTCAGGAGAAATGGCCCAGCTGCACTGGGAAAAAAACTCATTCCTAATTTTTTTTTCACTATGGATTTAACCCCTTTAAAAAAATAATAAAAAATTATTTTATTGGAATTCTGTCTGCATGGAGAATTTTTTTATTTAATTTTTTGTTGTTGTTCCTCTTTCATTTCTTGGTATTCAGGTGTTGTGAAATAAAATTTCAAGGGATTTTCGTTTAGGATTTGTTTTAAGGAAAAAGGGAAGGAAAAGGCAAACAAACACAGAGAGAGAGAGAGACAGAAAATGGAGAAAATGGAGAATTTGGATGAAATTCTTTATTATAAAAGGCACTGGAATAGATTGGGTGTGGATTCCCCAGCCCTGGAAATGCCCAAGGACAGCTTGGATGGGGTTGGAACAACCTGGGGTAGTGGGAGGTGTCCCTGCCCATGGGAATAAATGGGATTTAAGGTCCTTCCGACCCAAACCATCCCGGAATTCTGTGATTTTTAAACACTCCGAGCTCCCTGAGCATTAAATAAAAACAAAATATGTGRACAGAGCAGGGGGGAAATAAAGTGATTGATGTGCTCGATGAACATCCTGGATGCATTTATTGCTCTGGGTGGGAGCTTCCCTGGAGCTCCTCCTTCCCCACCTGATCCTTGCCCCACCTTCACATCCCCCTGACCCCAATTGTTCCATCCCAGGATAAAAATATCCCCATTTTTCCCCCGTTTTGGCCAGGCTGGGCTCCATTGGCTGTGCCCCCCTCACATCACGGAGCTGTGCCAGCCTTATCTCCATGGCTGGGAATTCCTGGAGACCAATCCAATGCAATCCAATCCATCCAATCCAATCCATCCAATCCAATCCAATCCAATCCATCCAATCCAATCCAATCCAATCCAATCCAATCCAATCCATCCAATCCAATCCAATCCAATCCATCCAATCCAATCCCAGCCCCAGAGTGGAGGAGGATGCCGGCAAATCCCAGAGCTGCTGGGCTTTGGAATTCAAATCAGGTTCAAGGAAAGGCCTCTCCTCGTTCCTGGGGCTGGGATTTTCTCCCGGCAGCGCCTCGGGGTAATCACCCGCACTGAAAACAGCTTCTGAAACATCAATTCACTCACGTTCCTCCTCTCCTCGTTCCTCCTCTCCTCGTGGTTCTGTCCTGCGAATTCCAGCTTCTGATCTGCAGGGGGGATGGGGAAACTCAGCCCTGTTTTTGGGGAATTGTGCCAGTTTTTTGGCTTTTTAAATTCCACGTTGGCTGCCCAGCAGTGGAGCCYGGTGAGTCACGGCGCCTTCCCTCTGCAGCAGCCCGGATTTCAGGGAGAAAACTTGCACAAATCACCAGAAAAATGCCAAAAAAACCTMGTCTGGGAGCTCTGTAGCCTGGGGGTGGATCCATTTTATCCTTAAAAGCTTCCAAGCGACCCCCAGAGCTCCTTCCAGCGTTGCAACGAAGCAAAATTAAATTCAAATGCTTCTTCTCTGTGCTGGTACAAAAGAGAATTTCAGCCTCCAGTTTAAACACAGCACCCGTTTGGTTTTCCAGCTGCTTTTCCAGCTCCTTGTGGCCGGGCCCAGGGCGGTGGTGGGGGATCTGCAGCTTCAGCACCTCAGACAGCAGCACCGAAGTGTCCCCAACGCCACCCCGAGGGGACAAATCCACCTCCTGCCGGCACGGGAGGGAGTTCTCCACACTCGYCCTTAAAGGCACCGTTATTCCCTGAGCTGTGGCAGGCACGGGGAGAGGCAGAGCAGCACAACTTTGATCCCTTTCCAAGGCTTTTGAGGATTCTGTCAAGCAGCCAAATGTTTGGAGTGCGTTGTGTTTATTAATAAATAAAAGTGTTCGCAGCAAGCAGCCACCTGGCTTTGGACTTTCTTTTTTTTTTTCTGCTCCCTCCGGTTCCACTTTCATCCTCTAATGTTATTTCACGCTCTTCACCCCATTCTGCTTTGGTCTGAACAGTTTATTCTACTCGAAAGCTTAAAAACAAAATTAATTCAGTCTCTCTGCAGAAGTGGTGACTCCTGTGTTCTCTGGAGTTGTTTTTTCCCCTCCTTTTGCTGCACAATATTCTCAGGACAAGGATGTTTTCCAATCTCCATCTTTTCAGCCCACCAGCTGCAGATCTGGTACACGTTGTTTCAGGCCAGGCTTTATCCTACACCAAAAGCAAGAATGTAAAATCAAASTTATTTATAAGAGAAGATACATATTTGCATCTTAACGTGGTAGGGAAGAGGGCCTGAACATCCAGCCTTTCCCAACACACAGAAGTTCTCTTAAAAGGGATTTATCGTGTGCTGATCAAATGGAACGAGGGTAAATCTAAAGGCCTTTTTGGTTTATCTAAAGGTAGAAATGTGGTGCTCCCTTTTCTGCACAACTCTGGCCTCAGAGAATCCCCAGTCCAGCACGCCCAGAGCAGCTCAGCTTTCACCCAGGGCTGTGAGGTATTACAGGTGTGACAGGAATTACAACTGGAGCAGGTATTACTGTAATTCCCAACCCTTAATTCCCACTTAACTCCCCGTGTCCCTCCCGTCAGTTCCAACAGGAACAGGCAGAGCTGGCAGCTCATGGAGGGCACAGGGCATGAAGTGACCCCATTGTCACCACAGAGTCACCCACCACAGCCCCTCCATCCCCTCACAAGCGTCCAG
>QVAJ01001328.1:2955-14381 GCA_003546035.1 Mixornis gularis
TTTTTGGATAGAAAAAACCACTTTTTTTCATTATTGTGGGTTGTCCTTATTAGGAGAAAATTTTTCCTGTTCTTGCCACTCTTTGTAAAGAAACAAGAAGAGCAATTTACTGAGTGATGCTCTCTTCTTTTGTGTGTTGCATGGGGAGGGAAGCTGAGAAACAAAGAATTTAGAAGAATATAACAGCTTGTCCTGTCCTCTTCTGTTCAAAACACATGCAGATATTTATTAATAAAAATATAAGGAAACTTAACAGTAAAGTAAGTAAAAATGGCTACACATAGGCAGGCTCATAAGATGTGACAGTGTCACTGTGAGCATTATGGGACTTTCTGAGCAGTCTGTTAGTCAGTACCCACTGTGACTTTTTCCACATCAGCACTCTGTATTCACACTGGTCCCAGAAGAGCGTCTAACCACTTCTTCTTTCAAGTTTTCTTAAATCAAGAAGCCAGTAAAAGGTAGCCAATCTATGTATTTAGTACCCACTCTTTCATTTCTTCTTTGAGGAAACAAAATTTTCTACTGTCCTTGCCCCTATCCTTCCTGCCTCCCCATCTTAATGCTGCTACGTTGTCGTTCCCCCATATCAGGCTGCTCCTGCACATGCACTTGTAAAGTCTTTCTGTTACATGAGGGAAGAGGCAGAAGAGTGCAGTTTCCAGTTTATTTTTCACTTGGTGCCATACAGCTGTAGGTAAGATGATAACACAGAAAGTACACCTCCAATGTTCTAAAAACCTTTACAGGGTCTAGGAAGAATACTGTAAGAAAATGTTTGGATTATGGGAGCAGACAAGTATGTTGTTCTGTGACAGCAAAGATGAAAATGTCTACATCAAGGCATTGTGATTTGAATATCACAGTTTTAAATGAACAAAGACTTAGTGGTTCCAATATCTCATTAAAAAAACTTGTGTCACTTGACACCTTCAGTGAGAGGTGTTTTTTCATTTTGTGGTTGGTGGACAAAAATTGACTCCCTTTGTTCTGGATCTGAGGACTCTAAGCAATCTTATAGCAGCAGGAAAAGAGAAGTGGGATATGGGGAAAGGGAAGAGAAGGGAGGAAAAAGAGTCTCTGCAGAGTTAGGTGTACACAAGTGTCATTGTTGATGTCATTGGTTAGGGTGAGCCTGAGGCTGCTTGTGAGGTCAGACAGACAGGAAGCTTCTTATCTGTGGCCGAGCACAGTTGCATAGGGCCAGGTGCTCCAACATGGGGGCATTAATGTCATTTTCCTCACCTAACCAGCCTTGTGGCTGGTGTCACTCAGATTAACCAGCTGATGCTCTAAATGTAAGTTTTCTTGGCATCCCAGTGAATAATGAATGGAGAAGAAAATTTCTTCCCTTCCAATTTTTCTAGTTCTGTCCTGAGGGTGCACTCATGGTGCCCTGGGACTTCACTTCTGATGGCTGTATTGTGTCATTGTAGTGGTAACTAAAGAAAGTCATGCCCACTCATGAGTAAATTTACACGACTTGGTAATTATTTTTAAGGGAAGAACTGTGGAAAGAGAACTCCAGACATGGCAACCTTGTGAGGCTCATTACCTTATAATTAGCTGATTGTCTCCTCTAATATGTTTGTTTTTCCTATAAAGCTTATTCTGAGTGCTTTTATTGCTTGTTATGAATTATTCTGCCAGCTGAAGCATTTGCAGATTGCTGACCCTGACAGCTGGTGGCAATTGTTTGTGAGAAGACACAGAACAGCTTTAATGTTTAGAAGCAACTGACTGACCAATAATTTTAACTAAAAGTATTAGTAAGCAACAGCAGCTAAGAAAAACATTGCAGTTTATTCTCTAAGGGATACATCCACTTTAACGCTTTTTCTCCACTAGAAACACCATTCTGAACTCTGTTAATAGGGCAGGAAAACAAGAGCTTTTTAGGCATTTCATTTGGAGGCTGTAGCTTATTTGTCTGAAAAAGAGTAGATAATAAGTTTAAAACCCTGTTAGAGGGAGAGTGAGAAACAGGCTCACCTGAAAGTATATGCTCTGTTCCTCTCCATGGAGTCCTCTTCCAGAAATTGTTTCTGTGGTCACAAACTTCTTTCCAGCTGAGTTGTCTTGGAGTTCGATCTGGGATTGCTTAGGCTCAGATTTGTCACCATGCCAGAATCAAATAGAAATACAAAACTGATCTGACCTACATGTAACAGAGAGAGCACTCTGCTGCTGTCACTGTTGCTCCACAGGAGCTGTCCTCCTGACATTCTCCACTCGGAAATTGCTACAGACAGGTATTGCTGCTAGGGTGAGCCTGGACTTTCGTTTTTGAACATTGTTGCTTTATTCAGCAAGGTTTCAAGCTTCCTTTCTCTTATGTTCTCTTGCTCCTATGGGCCAGCAGTAAGACACAAGTCTTTGAAAAGAGGTTGAGTTGCCAACCGAGGGAGATAAATAACGAATGAATTGCAAAAGCAAATGTAATTGAACTATCGAAGTTCAGTCACCTTAATGACACCTGAATAAAATGCTACAATATATGTAGGGAAGAATGGAAGTGTTTCAGAGACCTCTTGGTTTGGCTTTCTTTTAACTCAGTATTTTAGTAACCATTGCAATGTTATCATTTTATATCTGGAAACATTTCGTCTTCCTTCTGTCAAGGAAGGAGAGTTTTTACTCTGTGATGGATAATGATTTAGTGTGTACTCATATCTAATTAGAAGGTATATTTGGGTTATGCTCCCTATTTAAGAACTGTTCAGACATAGCTTTTAATATAGCAATTGTCTTTTAAGCTTACAAGAGGCTTAAACTAAAATCCCCTAGTCCATCATGTCAGAACATTATTATTTGGAATTTGAACTTATGTCCAAATTTCAGAGCTGGTTTTACACCTCCACCCCAAAGCAGGACCTGGATTTCTGAACAGCTTTGTGTTTGGAATCTCACATTTCCTGTGCCAGCTTTTCCATCTCCTCAAGAGCTCATCAGAACTCCCCTGTAAGAAGCATTTGATTCTCTCCCTTTTCTCTAGTCAGAAGCATGTTTGGAAGTGTGAATGGTTTACAGCAAGGTTGTTGATTTTGGTGTGAATTGCTTTTTTGATACTATTAAAGAAGGGAGGGTTTGCATTTCTATGAGGTCATGCCTCTCCAATTATTTTTCTCTTTTATCCAGAAATGGAAAATCAGGAAACAAAAATGTAAGCAAACCTGCAGATACAGATGCCAGCACTTTATTTAAAGTGATTAATCCACTGGGAACTAGGTTGTTGGAGTCCTGTACCCTCAGGTGAAAAACAGAAAAAGGACTGACGTTTTCAATAGTCATCTAGGGAACAAGAACAGCAACGAGGGAAAGAGCACAGAGGAAAACCTTCTGCAAGGCACACTGCTTCTCGTGAGAACACTGAGAAATAACAATGGAAGAACATGTCTTACAAGTGAATATTGACTCAGTTCTACAGGAAACTTGGTTAATCTCCAGAAGGGAAACTGAAAAAAGGGGAGAAATATAATTAAGGATAGCAGTAAGGGATAGTTTAGTAGAGTTATGTTTCTAGCAACTAGATGGGAACTATTTGAAGACATGCACAAATACATATGCATAATGCACCCCACACACCACCCCTCCAATTCTGTATCCAAGGAAGAAATACAGAAATACAGAACAAGAGCCAAAAAAGACTCAGTCAAGCCTAAAAGGAAATGAGCATAGCTAAACAGAAGTGCGTGGAAGGGCGGATGGTGTGCTAGACTGGAAAGAATTGGATCTAGAACAGAAACATATCTGAAGTGCACAATGGTGATCAGTGTAAGCTGGAAACACAAACACAGTACAAAGGCACAAAAGAATTATTTTATTTTTTTAGATGGCTACAGTGCACGCAATGTTAAGTGCTTCAGCTGAACAGGCTCCCATTCCATGATGAATTTATTGTCTTTGATTAAGATAAATCTAAACAGAGGAAAAATAATTAAGTCCAAGAAAAATGAGGAGTGGAAAGGAAAAATCTTCAAATATTGTAAGCAGCTTTTCACTTTACCATGTCTTAAAACTTGCAGTACAAAATGAATCACATACTGAATCATATATGCATAAAATGGCATTTTAAAAACAGATTACTTTATTGAATGTATCATTATGTGCTGATGCATGAAATAATGAAAATGCTAGTATTCTCCTTAAACAGGAGATCTGCTCAAGCTCTTTAGACATGCCAGAGTTTCAACCATATTTCAGTTAGATCTAGCAAGCAAAATTTTTCTATCAGACAGTCTTTGCTGGTTGTCAAGTGTTGTTAGTCAAGCACTGATTACGGATGTCCCAAGCTTGTCATCAGCACTGCGCAATAAGTGCTGTCCATTGAATTATCAGCAATCAAGGAGAAAAAATTGTGTAGTTGGATGTTTTGTTGCTTTCCAAATGACATCTAGTGAATAAGATTGTTCTGTTTGGAGGGTATAATGTGCTGATTCTTGGGTTCAAAGTGGCATTACAAAAGAAGTAAGCAGGAAGATAATTTGGTCCCTGATTTTTCTCTAACTTGTCAGTTTTTGAACAAGTTTTCCCTTGAGTGAAGCTGGGGAAGCTTGACAGAAGCTTGCATGTTGCTGGCATTCCCTTCCCTTTCTGTGTGAGCATGTGGGTACAGAGAGCAAGTTGTTCTCAGTACGCTTATTGGCTCCAGGGCCATGAGCATCTGGCTGTAGGTAGAGGCTGAAAGCCAGTGCTTTGCTCAGCCTTGGTGTGTGCTAACCAGGACAGGGTGCACTGACCAGGACAGGGTGTGCTGACCAGAATGGGGTGCACTGCCCAGGATGGGGTGCATTGGCCAGGACAGTGTAGTGGCAGTGTGCTACAGCCCACAGTATGTAAATGGATGGCCCATGCTCAGGCAGCAGAGAAATCTGTGAGTGACTCCCATGGCTGCCTTTGGGTAGCCCCTCTGTCAAACAGGGGCTGTGTGGCAGTCCTGGGGCTGCAGGGACACATTGTCAATCCGAGAAAGGCGAAAATCATTGAAATGCAATACAGATATGAATTAAACCTGAAGTCACTGACTTCAATGCAAGATATCTGGCATTACCTGATGTAGCACTGTGCTGTTGTCAGAGCAGGCTGCAGCATCAAGAGAGGCAATAGTACAGAGTTTTGGAAAATGAATCAGAAGGATGATTTTCCCCGAGGCTGTAGATGGTAAAATGAATCAGAACTCATTTAACTCAGAAGGGTGAAGTTCCTATTTCTCAATCCTAGGTTACAACACAGTTTTTCCAGTCGTTGTTCCTTACTAATATTGTATGTTGATCTTGGCTTTTGTGGCTTCTAATAAGCAAGACCTGTGTAATCTTGGCTTTTCTTGCATTGCCCTGTTCAGTGGGGATCAGTATACAAATTTGGAATTGTAAGCAGTTCTGTTGTCTATGACTGATTATTACTTGCCTGCTGCTTCTTCAATAGTGAGAGGATGGTTTTTTGGCTTTTGTGTCAAGGAAGATTGTGGGGGAGAGGGACATTGACTTGGTTGAGGTTTTAGATCAGGGGAAAGGAAGATTTGGAGTTTTTTTCTCTGAGTAATAGAGTGATTTAAGGTGTCTGCAGGAAGTGATATGATGTATTTTCCTCCACCCACTGTTCTGTACTCAAGCAAGTCATATGTGAAGCTTAAACATGTCACCTGTGGGTAGGGACTAGTGACTTAGCAGTGAAATACTTGGAGGGTCATGTTGTCCACTTGCTTGATCTTTAACAGCAGGAAGTGGGGGGCAAATGAGGGTCACTTTTTAAAGCTTTGAGGCAGCTATAGCATGACTAATTTCAGCTGTGATTCACCTCCCTGATACTACTTGGACTGCTTGCCTGAAATTGCACATTGCATGAACTTCTTATTACCATAAATAGGGATTTTCCAAAGTACTTTTTTCAGCATTTCTTGTTCTCAACCAGTTGTTCAGACCTCACATGAAGTAAAAAGGCCCTAATCCTAGATAAAGAATAAGTAGTAGTGTGAGATAGAATGAGTAGTCTGAGGAAACAGGCAGATGTATTTGCCAAGCTACTGTCCATGATATTTGAGAAGTCATGGCAGTCAGAAGTCCCAGTTGACTGGAAAAACAGAAACATTGTACCCATCTTTAAAAAGAGTAGAAAGGTGGACCCTGGGTACTACCCACCTGTTAGCATCACCTCTGTACCTGAGGAAGATCACAGAATAGATCCTCACAGATGCTCTGCTAAGGCACATCAAGGACAGGAAGGTGATTTGGGACAGCCAGCAGAGCTTTACCAAGGGCAATTCCTGCCTCATCAGCCTATGGCCTTCTATGATTGAGTGACTGCATCAGTGGGTAAGGGAAGGGTCACAGATGACATTTGTCTGCACTTCTGTAGAGCCTTTGACATGGTCCCCCACAACATCCTTCTCTCTAAATTGGAGAGAGCTGGATTTGATGAATGGGCTGTTAGATGGATAAGGAATGGGCTGGACAGTCTGATCCAGAGGGTCATGGTCAAAGGCTCAGAGTCCCAATCTCAGTGACAAGTGGTGTCCCTCAGGGATCCATACTGGGACCAGTTTTATTTAGCATTTTCATTAATGACATAGAGGAAGGAATTGAGTGCAGCCTTAGCAGATTTTTAGATTACACCAAAGAGAGGAGGGACACACCTGAACGATGGGATGCTTGAAGGATGCTTGAAGAGAATGTCATGAGGTTTAACAATCAAGTGCAAGGTGCTGCACCTGGATTGGGGCAATCCCTGGTATCAACACAGGCTGGGGGATAAACAGATTGGACCTCTGCTGGGAAGGACGTGGGGATGCTGGTGGATGAGAGGCTGGACAGGAACACTTGGAGCCCAGAGAGCCAAACATGTTCTGTGGCCTGTGTCCAAAGCAGCAGGATCAGTAGGGTGAAGGAGGGGATTCTACCCCTCCACTTCTCTCTGGTGAGACCCCACCAGATAACCCCAACAGGTTGCCCAGATAAGCTGTGGATGCCCCATCCCTAGAAGTGTTCAAGGCCAAGCTTGATGGAGCTTTGAGCAACCTGGTCTAGGGGAAGGTGTTCCTGCCCATGGTTGGAACAAGATGATTTTTAAGGTCCCTCCCACCCCACACCATTCTCTGATTCTATGATGTTGGACTAACTGTGCTAATTATCCTATCCGTCTCCCTTGCCCTTCATCTCAAGTGGTTCTTTATATGTGAAGGCATCAACAAAGAAGTCCAAAGTCATAAAAACCTGAAATGGAAAGGTATAGAAACAGAACATGGAATTCCCAGAATATCAAAAGATAGAGCAAACGGAATGATTTACTCAAGATGGTAAAAAATTGCATGTCCGTGTTAGGAAAAATTGGGCATTGATGACTAATTAGTCTTTTGTTTATGCGGATTCTGAAAAAAATGTTGCTGACTTCCTTCTTTGACAATAGGTTTATAAGACGAGTCATCTGATAATGAGAAAAGTAAAGTTATTTGTGGTTTACAGAACACTTTTACAGTTCCCTTCAACTGAAACAGATATACAGAGTAATAATTATTGTGCTCAGAGCTTCATATTAGAAAAATCCACTTGCAAGTTACAAAGACCAAATGGATTGTGCATAGATGTAAATTACTTTAGTTTAGAAGCTCAATTTGACTCCTCTTTTTCACAAAACAAAGTGTTATGGATGTGTTACCCCAATTCATCATAATTTCTGAAACATTACCAGCAATAATTCACAAATTGCTGTAACTACATCCCCTGGAGTGCATGTAGTTTTTTAAAATATCTGTTAGCTTTTGCTGATCTCTTCTCCTCTATGCCCCCATCCTATTGTTAAAAATAATTTTGTTAGATGCTGGTTAACAATTCTGTTTCTAAAGATTGGAATAAAAAACAGCAGCAAATATTTCAACTATCTTTATATAAATATAAAAATACTTATATACCATATAAACATATGTTATATAAAGTATGTATTATAAAAATAAATACATATGTTTGTGTTTGTGCTTCATATGTACTTGTCTTTCTTTTCCTTTACTTATCTTGTGTTAATAGAAATATCTTTCATTGCCTTTAATGGGTCTACTTTATACCCTTCTAGAATCGAATGTCTGGTTTGGAAGGGGCCTTTAAAAGCCATCTAGTCCAACTCTCCTGCAATGACCACAGGCATCTTCAGCTAGATCAGGTTGCTCAGAGCCCCTTCAAACCTGACCCTGAATGCTTCCTCAGATGGGACATCCATCACCTCTCTGGGCAACTTGGGCTAGTGTTTTATCACTCTCATCATAAGAATATTCATCCCTGTATGTAGTCTGACTCTACCCTCTTGTAGTTTAAAATCATTGCCCCTTGTCCTGTTGCTACAACTCCTATTAAACAGTCTATCTCCATTCTTCTTGTGAGTTCCCTTTAGATACTGAATGGCTGCAACAAGATCTTCCCAGAGCCTTCTCTTCTCCAGGCTGAACTACTCCATCTTTCTCAACCTTTCCTCATAGGAGACGTGCTCCACCCTTCTTGTCATTTGTAACCTTCCTCTGGGCCTGCTCCAACAGGCCCACTTTTACATCATAATTCTTCCAATTAAACCTAAATATCATTCTGCCATATCTTCATACTTGGTGGTGCACCCAAATTTCTACTTTCTTCTGCTTTTTTTCCCCCCTCAAACTTACTCTAAGGGTTTTATCCATTTCCTGCCCATTTTATGTTGTTTGACCAGTCCCTAGTCTCTTCTGCTGCTCATCACTTCCCTGCCTTCTTATCTGACCTTATGCTTCCAGGCTTTGTGAAACATGGTCAAACAATCTGACAAACCTGCAAGTGTTGAAGGAAGTTTAGCATGTGAATTTAAGGGCTGGTGTTTGTGTAGATAATTACCTGAACCAAATCATAAACTGAAACCACTCGGGGTTTCTGATTCCAAGATATGCAGGACCCTTCAAGTCCTGCAATGACAGCCAAGTGATGCAGGCCTGTCTGCACTGTATGATGGGTGCAAGGACAGCTTAAATAGCAAGAGACCATGCAGGCACACAAGCATGCTACACTCCCTCTTAATGGAAGTGGGTGCTTTGTGGATGAGACAATCTGGGTGCACAACAGTTGCAAATTCCAGCAAGGAAGTCCTTTGGTGCAGTCCCATTTGTCTCTGCCAAAAAAAGATGTAGGCCTAATTGCAGACAGATTTCTTACAATGAAAATTGTAGCAATGTTCAGTGAAACTGAAAGGACCCACCTGGGCTCCATGCTACTACTTGGTCCAAGGTGAAGAGGCTGTTGCTGCCAGTTGCTCTGGCTGCTTCCTGTGCCATTGCCAGCAGGCAGCACTTTATGTGTGAGCTGCCCCGTGGTTCATGATGCAAGGGCAAGTCATGTGTTTGTCAACAGCTAAGGCACAAAGGAGTTGGGAAAGAAAAGACCTGTTGTTGAACTCTCCAGTGAGTAATAAAGTTGGCTTGTTTAAACCATGAAAAAGTGAGGCTCTGGGATCCTTGGCTTTATTTTTAATCCAGGAAAAAGAGAATTGTTTGGAGCTCATGTAAATGGAGAGTCTTCTAATTTATTGCCAAGACTTAGGCATAGAAGGGTATCATCTAAAAGATGTGGGCATAAAGGAGAGAGAAATATTGCCTGGAAATGACTGTAGACTCGTGATACTGAAGGTGTTACATAAACCATAAAAAAAAAAGTCATACAGCTGCACTATATCCATATTAAAGCTGTCTAGAAAAAATGCCTGTGTGTTCCTTTTCATAACTGCTTTCAGCTTTATGATTGTCTGCACCCCAGATGTTTTTCATAGAGCAACTTTTTAAATTTTTGTCCTCCCTCTATCCAGACACGGCCAATAAGTAATGGGGGAGCTATTTGTCTTTTCTCTTCTATACCCTGCATCACCCCTCCTTCATTTTCCACTTTTTCAGACAGCTTGTAAAGTATTGTGTCATATGTTCATAACAACAGAGTGGGCTCTTCCACATCCATTTGTTTAAACCTGCCAGTGCAGTCCTTTGATGCCAGGTTTGTTGAAGAAATCCTACAGTTTCACTCCCTGGCTGGTGCAGAGCTATATTTATTGTACTTGGTGCTGGGGAAAAGTTGATCTGCCTCTGTATTTCCATTTGGCTGCTGAGTCTGTCCTTAACCAGGCATGAGAGGTCAAGGGTACAAAGGCAGCCTAGAGCCCTCACACTGAGGAGGCCAAAACCAGGGAAGGATTTCCTGGCTCACTGTTGCCACTGACCAGAACAGCAGTATAAGACAGCTATTGTACAAGAATCTGGATGTTTCTTTTTCCTCCCCATCTTTGAAACTGGGGAGGGTTTTTCAGCACAAAGCAAAGAGATTTGTTACAGCCACCCTTCTCTTCCTGCTGCTTCAAACAGCCCGCTCCAGAATTTCCTCCAGGAGGAGGAAATGTTGCTGTAGTCATAAGTGTATGTTATATTGGCATAATATTGTATCAATAAGACTTTTGCTACTTCCCTCACATTCTGCATTCTGGCAAGACTTTTGAATTAAGCAGAAATGATTTTACTTATTACAGAGAATTATATTCACTGTACGTAAATGTAATTTGATAAAAACATTAAGAGTTCTTAGAGGAAAAGAAACACTTTCAAAAAACACTGCAGCTGAAGAGTACCTCTGCTTTTCCTCATACTGTGATCTATAATGACTCACTGAGTAACACTGAGCAAAACTCAGTGCTAGACATATAAAGACAGTTCTGAATTTTCAAAACTGTCAACAGCTTTTGAATTACTATTTGGCCTTATCGACAGGAGCTGGACACTAGCTGGGCACTGTGGTAGATACTACGATATGTCTCAGATTTTAGGCATGTTAGAGAATAACTAAGGTGTGCCAATCATCCTGTGCAGGCAAACCTTACATGTAAAAGTCACCAAAGCATTATGCAGAAATGCTATGAAATGCAAACTCAGGGCTGGAGCTCTGGATTATAGAGGTTGGGGTAAGAAGGTTATCAAACCTGCCTCAGCAAAGATTCTGTGCACTGCCCTTTTCTGCAGATGAAAGAGCTATATGATGATTATGAAGCCTTGGAGAAAGTGGATAGTGTTACAGGGGAGCCAATGGTCTCTAGGTATCAGTGTTTGGGGAAATTTGTACATAACTTTAGTAAATGATTTCTGCTGTACATGTCAGCACTGCTACCATTGTCATGTTTATTCCAGGGGAAGGTTATGGCAGCAAACTCCTGGAGCAAACTTCAAACTGAACCACAGGTACCTGTGACTGGGTCCCTGTCTTGGTTTGGATAGACAGGTATCTGCCAGGGAAACTGGGGTTCCCCTTAGAATAGAGAATATAAACCCCCACACCCCCCGCCAAATTCTAATTTTTGCAATTAACGGCTCTCAGGCAAAGATTTGGGAGTAGGAATAACAGCTATTTACTAAGAATGTAAGAATACAAATGTGGTAGAGAAAAAGAAAA
>QVAJ01001329.1:0-14577 GCA_003546035.1 Mixornis gularis
AGGTCCCCGGGCCCTCGCGGCGGCGCTGGCACATGGCGCTGCTGCCGCAGCTGTGGCCCCGCGCTCGCCTCGCCGCCAGGGCAGGAAGGAGGCGGTTACCCCCCGGCGCCTCCCGGCATCGCCATCGACCGCACGCGGCTCCCGACACCTGCGCTGCCACCGAGATTGCCACGGTTCCTCACCGCCCCGGCTCCACGGTGAAGCCACAGTGCGGGGGGGGAGGAAAAGATCCCACTACATTTCTCGGGGCCCACCTGCGTAARCTGGGACCAAGCATCATCAAAAAACAACTCTTGCAATAGGGGGGAGCAGGAGCTTCCTTGAGGTCTCGGCTTTCTAGTAGGGTGAGGACGGGGCTGAGCCACCTCGCAGCAGTGCTGAGCAGTGATAGTGGAGGCAGCTCCCTACGGGGTCACTCCTGCAGGAGCGCATTCACCTCCATGAGCCACTAGCCCTTCTGTGGAACTGGGGCCCTGAAACCTGCCAGTGTCCTCGTGTCACCCCAGGATGGTTTTTGAGCTGGGCTGAACCCAGGTAAGCCCTGAGGTGTCCCCCCCAACGGTGTCGCACCTGCCGTGGGTGCCTATCCTTCCTGCCCGCTTCGATACCCGTCCGGGGCTGACCGCAGGAGACGACTCGACTACACTCTCCCCGCGGTGGGCGGGGACCCTCACAGTGGGTCTCGGCGACATTATTAACCTCCCATCCTACACCGCAGCCTTTCCATGGAGGTGGCAGAGTGTCACAGGAGGTTTTCATTCCGGWATGCCTCTCGTATCTCCTGAAATAGCACCCGAGAAGGATGGGGGGAGACAAGAAACCAGGAGAACTACGTGAGAACGGCGTGCGCGGCCGCCTCCTCTGGCCGCGCCCTCCGTCGTGAACCGCGCCCCTTTTCCGGAGCCCCCGCCCCGCACGGCCACCTCCACGCCTGCAGGGGGCGCCCCGCACAACCACGACTATCCGGAAAGAGACGAGCGGCGGCGGAGGCGGCCGAGCCAGGGCGGGCGGCGCGGGCGGAGCGGGCGCGATGGCGCAGCAAGTCGAGCAGCTGCGGGCGGACGGCGTGGACAAGGAGGTGCTGCGGGAGGGCACCGGGCCGCTGCCAGACTTCCGCGACGGCACCAAGGTCAGGTCTGCGGGGGGACGGGCGGGTGGGGGATGTGGGAAGCGGAACGCGGCGGGGGAGACGCGCATGCGCGCCCCCCCTCGCCTGCGTCACCATGGTGACGCCGCGGGCTCCTCCTCCCTGTTCAGGCCACTTTCCACTACCGGACGCTGCGGTGCGGCGATGAGGAGACGCCAGTGGACGATAGCAGGGCGCGGGGGAAGCCCATGGAGCTCATCGCCGGGAAGAAGTTCAAGCTGCCKGTGTGGGAAGCGGCGCTGCGAACTATGCGGCCCGGCGAGCGAGCGCGCTTCCGCTGCGACGCCAAGGTGGGCGGGACGAGGACCTGGTGGGGCGTGGCTTAAGCTCGGGGCGTGGCCTGGGCTGATGGGCGGTGACTTTGTGTTGTGGGCGTGGCTTGCGGGCGCCCCGGTGCGCTCCTGCCGCGGGGTGCGAGGCTGGGGCATCCTGATATTTTCGCCCCCGCCCTCCTCAAGTTCCGGCACTCCCTTCCTCTCGCAGCACGTGGTGCTTTACCCGTTAGTGTCCAAGAGCCTACGGAACATCGCAGCAGGGAAGGACCCGCTGGAGGGGCAGCGRCACTGCTGCAGCATTGCCCAGATGCATGAGCACTACTCACTGGGGTACCCCGACCTTGACGAGCTCCAGAAGAATCCCCAGCCCCTCATCTTCGACATCGAGGTGCTGAAGGTGAGGTGCCAGCATGGGGAGCTCGGGCATGGAAGTGTCAAAAAAACACACAGATGTAGCATGTGGGATGTGGTTTAGTAGTGGCCTTGGCAGTGCAGGACTCGATGATCCTAGAGGTCTTCTCCAACCTAAACAATTCCATGATCCTGTTCTCTGATTCCATGATGGGGTGCTGGCAGGTGGAGCCACCCGGCTCCTACCAGCAGGACCCATGGGCCATGACAGATGAGGAGAAGCTCCAGGCTGTGCCCCAGATCCACAAGGAAGGCAATGAGCTGTACCGGCAGGGCAAGGTGCCCGAGGCGGCTGCCAAATACTACGATGCCATCGCCTGTCTCAAGAACCTGCAGATGAAGGTGGGTCRCGCCTGATGCACACAGGCATTCCTGGGACTGCAGGGCTTGAGAGCTGCCCCTCACTCTCCCTGCTCTGTATGCCACAGGAGCAGCCGGGCTCTCCGGACTGGATYGAGCTCGACCAGAAGATCACACCCCTGCTCTTAAACTACTGCCAGTGCAAGCTGCAGTGTGAGGAGTACTAYGAGGTGCTGGACCACTGCTCCTCCATCCTCAACAAGTACGAGGGTAAGGAGCCACGAGCCATCCCAGGTGGCTGTGGCAGGCACCAGGAGACCCCCACGCKCTGGTGACCCTGGCTCTCTCCCCACAGACAATGTCAAGGCCTACTTCAAGCGGGGCAAGGCCCACGCGGCCGTGTGGAAYGTGGCTGAGGCGCAGGCTGACTTTGCCAAAGTTCTGGCGCTCGACCCCTCGCTGCGCCCCGTGGTCTCCAAGGAGCTGCGGAGCCTGGAAGCACGACTGCGGGAGAAGGACGCTGAAGACAAGATCCGCTTCAAGGGCATCTTCTCCCAGTAGAGTCCACGGCYGCAAGGGAGAGCCCAGCGCTCTCAGGACAGGTTCTTTTAGATATTCCACATGTGGAATGGTCATGGATGTTTATTAATGTTTAATACAGATTTTACTTATTTGAAGTCAGTGGAAATGGCCCTGGAGCTTGCCACGGCCTGGGGACACAGCCAGGCACTTAAGTGGCAGCATAAAGCATTGCAGCACATGGCCGAAGCTCTTTGCTGGGCTCTAGACTCTGCTCATCATCACACYAGGCATGTGTGGATGACAAGCCCACTGCTCCCTGCCAACTTTTATCACTTATTTGATGTTTTTATACTTTATGGTGGCCATGGAGGGGCAGCACCGAGCCTCAGYCCCAGCTCCAACCCGTTCATGCCTGTTCTCCTCTGTGCCACGCCATTGTCACTTCTCCAGGCTGCTGCTATCATCCCAAACCCGTGTCTCCTCTTGTCATGTCAGTGTCAGGAATATTTTATATACAATAACAGCTTGTTCCTGCTATCTCTATAAACCTCTGGTCATGCTCTGCCAAGATAAACTCAAGTAAAACCAGTCATACCCCCTGGTCACTACAAAAATTTGCTGCTAGAGGTAAATGAGGGGAAACCAAGTCAGAGAGGGGGAGGGTATTGGCATCAGCACAGSCCACACACCCCAGGCTCTTTTCCCTGTCTTAAATTGCTTGTGACCCAACTGCTGTGCCCCACAGCCATCTCCTTGTGGGACATGGTGTCCCCTGGAGGCTCCCCAGGGCTTTCCCAGTGGGTGAGAACCCTGCTTCCACAGCCACAGAGCAGACTCACAGGTGCTGGCACCTTGTCATAACATCTGTTTATTCAACACCAAAACGAAAGGGGGGGAACAGAGGAACCACTCTGGAACCCCAACCCAACCCTGCCCCATGACACTGGACGGAAATAAATAGGTTGGGAGGTGCCACTCGCTCTGGGGCACAGCCACAGCCCCCAGTTCAGCACAGGGATAATGACCCTGGGCTGCAGACCCCACTGGGCACTGCCCAACGGCCACAAAGGACCAGAGGGGACAGSGCTGGGGGCAGCAGGACGCAGGATGGCTCAGCCCTGAGGGGATCACTCTGGTCCTCTGGGGGCCTCTGGCCATCTCCCAGCACACTCCCGGTCTCAAGGGACCCAGCACCCTCATCTCCTTCCTATGGCTTCATGGCCCAGCACTGGCTCTGTCCCCAGGTGCTCCTTGCTGGGAAATCAGGGATGTGGTGGAGGGGGGACATGGCCGTGCCACCCTCACTCCTCACCCTCCAGCTTGAGGCTGACACTGCGTGGCTTGGTCCGGGATAAGCCGGGGGGTGCTGAGGGGGGCCCCCCATCCCGCTCTGCCTGGCTGGAGCCCCGGGAGCGCAAGAGCTGACTCTGCTTCCGCAGGAAGTCGACAGGCGCTGGGCAGCCATAGGTGCCTTTGCCCAGCACAGGTCGTGGGGGGCCCTTGGGGGAGTGAGCCAGGGCTGCGGCTTCCAACTGGGCCAGGTGGGCAACATAACCCTCGGAGAGGAACTGCAGGACACACAGACAGCCTAAGCAGGTGGCCAYGGCTGACTGGTGAGGTCAGCCATCGTTTCCTGCATCCCCAGTCTGTCCCCAGCCCTGCCACCACCATACCTGGCACTGGTTGTGGAACTTCTTGACAGCCCGTCCCACAATGTAGATGTGGGCTGGTGTGAGTCCCAGTGAGCTGTAGACGGAGACATCCTTGGTGGAGCCATAGCCGGCAACTATGGAGATCTCTGCCTGCCCAGGGACAAGAGCATTAGGGCAGGGAACAACCCTTCCCACAGGGACAGCCACTCCCARGGGCTGGGACACTCTCATGTTAAGAGAGATGGCTAGGACCTGCCCCGAGAAGCTTCCAGTTCTGCCATGGCAGTGTAGTCCAGCTCCCAGCATCTCCACCGGGATGCAGAGGTGCACAGGATTCAGCACAGCCCACACCACCCCATCACCAGCCCTKTGTCCCAGCAGCATTCCCATCCCCACCTCGGTGCGCAAGCTCTGCAGGAAGGCGGCTTTCTGGCGCAGCGGGTCGTGGGTGAGCCCATCGCAGAAGGAGACGGCGCCATGGGGGAAGTTGTGCTGAGAGAGCCAGGCCACCACACGGTGCTTCTGCATGTCAGGGCGCCCCGTCACATAGATGATCATGTACCCCGAGTCCTGCCAGTGCCTAGGAGGGGACATGGGTAGCTGCCAGGAGCCTTTTGTGGAGACAGTCCTGCTACGGGAAGCTGGGACCTCCCAATGCAGCATGTGTGGGTGCTACCTCCAAAACCTCCCTGCTCCCAGGGATTTTATCAAGGAGAAAGTACAGCAGAGCTGTGGGGACCACATCCAAATTTGGAGAGGATTATTTTCCACAATAGGGCACCAGCATAGAGATGATGTGCTGGAAGCAAGGGAGTGGTGGAATACCCTCCCCCTTGTCCCTGCTCTGATCCCCCCCCCCGCAACTGAGCTGTCACACCATGAAAGATGGGGAGATTGACTCTCTGATTGAAGGGCACCCACCTTACAACATCCACAGCCCCCGCCCGCACTTTGGGGTCACTGCCCATGATGGAAACRCTTGCGGTGAAGGAGCCATCGATGCTGAACACAACAGACTCGGTGCCACGGGCCACCACGGTCAGGTACGCTTCGGCGTAGCTGTGGTCCCCTCTGCAAAGGCAGAGGTGGTGGCTCAGCACCGGCCCTGCTGCCAGGGCAGCAGGTGTAGCTCTGCCAAAAGGGCTGGAAGAGAAACTGGGGCAACACCTCACCTGACCACCATGCGCACAGGATAGATTCCAATGGCCAGAGCCTTGTCTGGAGGGATGGTGAAGGTCAGGCGCCCGCTGCCACTTGTCACCTCGGTGCCATAGTACAGCCACTTCCCCGACAGCGGCTGCGTCATGATGTAGATGTCCACCTGAGAGAGGGAACCGGGCTGGGCACAGGCTGGACCCCCACATCCTTCTGTGTCCTCACCAGCAAGTCCTAACAACCTTCTCCCACCACCCCACACAGGGTCCTGTTAACCACATCCTTCCCCTACTGTGGGTAACACCAGCCCCATGCCTARTCCTGGACACCCCACCCTGTTTGAGGGGTCCTGGTGGCCCCCTGAGCCCAGTAATACCTTCTCCCCAGTCAGTGTCACCACATCCAGGGGTCCGTACATGAAGCGTCCGCTAAGGACCTGCGCTTTGCCCTCGCACACGATCACATCGCAGGCRCGGTGGTTGGCTGTCACGTTCTGCAGGCACATGGGGTGTTCAGCTCCTGGGGGAGCTCCTGAGATACCACTGGGACACCACTGGGCTGTGGATTCTCCCAGAACCCACACACCCCAGGATGCCCAGTGGCCACATACCCGGATCTTCACTTGGGTGCGTTTGCGCTGCCACTTCTCCCGAGGGATGGCGGGGCTGTAGATKGAGCTCTCCTCGCTCTCCGCAGGCTGGGGCCCCTCTTTCTCCATCACCTGCCAACAGCACACTGCTGGCTCTGCCTCCGCTGGCCCTGGCTTGCTGCCCACCCCACCGTGCCCACCATACCTGGCGCAGGATGAAGGCCACCACGTCAGAGGATTCCCARTAGCTGGCGTGGAAGAGGTGGGGCAGAGTGATGGTGGGGAAGGCAGTCAGGGCGTCAGGGCAGTACAGAGAGTAGTCAATGCGCTTTGGGCCCCACCAGCGCTCCAGGACTGTAGGGAGAGTTGGGATGAAGCCTTTTCCAGACTTCATCCCCTGTTGTGCAGCCTGAGGTGCCCACATGGGGTGGGGTGGGTGGGGATGACACTTACTCTTGACAACCTCGCTGGTGCTGGCAGGAGTGGGGGGCTCTGCCAGCTCATTGCCCTTCCAGAAGCCCCCAAAGCTGCCAGTGGGGGTRGGGGGAGCAGCCACATCCACTTTGGGCAGGAACAGAGCAGAGTGTGTCTGCAGGGCCTCCGCTGAAGAGAGAGCTGGGTGAGCACACCCAGAGCCCCCAGGGGCATACACCASCCCAAGACACCCCTCCAGTAGAGCCCCAGAGCAGTGGGAAGGGCTTGCATATCCCTCTCCCCCAACCCAGCCAGGATGCGGGTGCTCTGGGTACCCTGATGTGGCCCCAGGGTGCCTGGTACCAGCTTGGTGGGAACCTGCTCACCCAACAGGGACGAAGTGCCATCACCCAGGGGGTACTTCTGGTATCGGGGCACGCTGAGTGGGGGCACAGCGTGGAAGGCTTTGGCCAGGAGGGGCTCCAGGCGGGAAGCGCATGGATCGGCGGCGTGGAAGAGGTTGTAGATCTGCTCACAGGCAGGACGCAACTGGGCCACTGCAGCACAGAGAGGGGTCAGGGGCGCCCCACGAGGGCTGGGGGGCACCAGGAGCAAAACACCCAAGAGGGGTAAAGCAGGACACAGAAAGAGGAAAGGCTGGAGAGGGAAATTTGGGGCACCAGGGATAGGTTCAGGCTGCAACAGAGCAGGGATGCTCAGCCACCCATCAACACCCACACAGCCAGGGCTGGGCATGCAAGGGGCTCAAACCCAAGCAGGGCTCTCTGGGGTGGTCCTGGGGGGGCTCAGGCTTGTCAGGTTAGCACAACTCAGGGACTTGAGCCCTGCAGGGAGGGTCAGYGGCTGTCACCATGGCAGGCAGGGATCCTCACCATCCAGAGTAGGCATGACGGTCTTGCGCAGCGCGAGCACCAGCCCCAGTGGGGAACCGAAGAGGAAGAAGCCGGATACCTTAAATTCGAGGCGGGTGCTGGCACCCTCCGCCCCATCCAGCGCCATGCCACTGCTCCGGGGTGCCTCTGCCTCCAGCGAGGCCTCGCTGGCCTGCAGGCTGGGACAGCAGAGACACTGGGCATGGGGAGGGATGGCAACATCGTSCTCCCACCATCCTGAAGGCAAAGCTGGGCCTGGCATGGCCCTGTTATCCCAGAGGAGCTCCAGCAAGATTCCCCTGAGGCAGGTGGCCTCCATGAAATGCTCCTTCTCAGCCTGGAGCAGATTTGGGAATTGCAATAAAGCACAAGGTAGGCAACCATCCCCCTTRGGCTCACCTGCACGTGGAGCTGTGTTGCTGGCTGTCCCCCTGTATCCCTGGGGCCTCAGGGCTAGCTTGGCCCAATACCGGCACTCCCTCTGTCCCATCAGCCAGCGGGTCCAGGCCACCACACTGCTCCGGGGAGATGGGCTCCATGCTCTGCAGGGGGAGACAGCAACACCCAGACCCCAAGTAGCCCCCAGTGCACCCCCAAAACCTCCTCAGGGGCTGTTGGGATGCAAGGCACTCACCAGGCTGCCACGGCGGCTRCTGCTCCGGCTGCCCCCTGAGCCCGCCCGGCTCTGGCACAGGGCATCAAATCCCAGGATGCCACCCACGCAGTCCCCCAGCAGCACCACCTGCAGAGACCACAGATCCATGAGGATGGTGACACCCCCAAACCCTCCATGCCGGGTCACAGCTAGACCCAAGAGCCAAGCTTCCTCCCAGATTCCACCTCACCTGGCCACAGAAGCCAGTGCCCTCTCCGGATTGCAGGAAGGCTGCGTAGGCCTGGTTGGCACGGGTGATGACAGTGCCCACGGCATGCTGGTAGGTGCCTGAGGAGGTGGCCAGCAGTGGGAGTGCTGCCAGCGGGATGTGGTCCTGGCTGCTGGACAGGCTGTCCCTGTCATGGCTGTAGGGGCTGAGCCTGAGGGTGACATGGTGAGGGATGAACAGGACTGTCCTGATGTCCTCATCCCACTGCATGGTACTGGTTCACCCTGGGATGCCACACAAGGAGTAATCCCCATCCCCTTCCCTCCCACTGTGGGACACTTGCTCACCCGGGATGCTGTATCCGGAGTTATACCCATCCTATCCAACTCCATGCCATTCCATGCTGCCCTGATGTCCTCATCTCCCTGCACAATGCTTGCTCAACCCAGGATGCTGCATGAGGAGTTATCCCCATCCTATCCCATCCCTTCCTGCCCCACTGTCCTCATCCCATAACAAAACACCTGCATGCCCTGGTATACCACACCAGGAATTATATGTATCCCATCTCACCACATAACACACGCTTGCCCCAAAATACTGCACCAGGAGTTAACCCCCATCCAATCCCCAGTCCTTAATGTCCCACTAGAAGTGAAGTCCCCTCTCCAAGGATACCAGCTCCCTGGTCCCCTGCTTTCCCAGCAGGAATCCATACCTGGAGACAAGGGCGTAGGCTGCAGCACAGATRGGTGGGCAGGGCACCAGGCGCAGGGCCACATGTCCCAGTGCCTCGGGAAAGTGGACACGGGTGACAGCATCAAAGGTGGCTGCCAGTGTCTGCACATCTGCCTGCTTGGAGCCCGGCTCACCCGCTCCCTGATCCAGGATGTTYCCACTGTGGAGGACGAGGAAGAGCGCGTGGATCCGGCACATCTGCTCCGTGCTCTCTGCCGCGCTGCCCTGCAGGAAGGAGAGCAGTCAAGTCGTGGGGCACAGCAAGAGGGCACGGCCCGAGGGAGGGGACACACACCTCAGAAAAGCTGGATGTTCCCAATCCTTCACCATCCCCCTTGGTGGTGCTGGCTCCTTCGCCTGTGAGCACACAGCCCTGGTGAGGCAGCTGGGGGCTCCAGGTGGGAATCAGGCCCCTCTCAGGACACCCACCCCAGGATCTGGGGACRGAGCACCCCCAGCACTCACCCAGTGCCTCGTCCAGCTCCACTGGCCGCTCAAGCGTGTCCAAGAAGTCGTTGGAGCTCCACTTGGTCATCTCCTTGGCGAAGACCTCATCGCTGTCAGACAGATCCTCTGCAGAGGCAGGAAGCGAACGTGGGTGAGGGGACACCCCTGTGCCTGCACGCCCATCCTCAGACTTCCTTGCCCCCACCCAGCCTGTTCCGAGATGGTGCCAGTACCGTGGGCATCGAAAAATTCCTCTTCAGAGCTGTTCTCYGAGTCCCGGGCAATGTTCTGCATCCGCCACTCTGACAGGCTCTGAGGAGACAYGCCCCCTGCCACCCATGGGGGGTCAGCACTCACAGCCCCCTGCAGAGAGACCCTCACTCCTGCCCCACAGCTCCCCCTTGGTCCTGGACCCAGATCCCCCCAGGGAGATCCAGGACCATCTCGGGGTCACCCAGGGCCCTTCAAGAAAGCTGGGACCATACCTGGGACACCCAGAGCCCCAGCCCAGGAGACMCAAGCCAGGCAAAACAGTCCTGACACATCTCCTATGGAGAACAACAGCATTCACAGCATAACCACATCAGACCTGGTCTCTCACCTCCATGCTGGGAAGAGTAGGAAGACCGGGAAGAGGTGGACCACTGCTTGGCAAAAGTATCATCGGAGGGGGTATCAGTTCCTGCCTGCAGCTCGGCTTCCTCCTGCCTGCCAGGACCATCTGGCTCTGGCTGCCCCTCAGGGCTGATCCCGGCTGCTGGTGGCTCCTCATCCTCACCACACTTGGCCATCTTCTGTGCCAGCATTCGCGCTGTCTCCTCCTCCAGCTGCCGGATATCCTCCATCGTCAGGTCTGTCCACTCATCCTGCCAGCACCAGGCTTGGCGGTGGGCACGCAGCATCACCTTCCTCAAACCTGGGCAGAGAAGGGGGGAAGTGAGTCCAGTGTGATCCCACAGCTGCCCAAATGACCCTTCGGCTACCCATGGGTCCCAACTCACCCACGTCATGGATGAACTGCTCGATCTTGGACTGCATCCCCCAGTATCGGAACTCCACCTTGCAGAGCTTGTAGGCACACATGAGGGGCCCGCTGGCCGCTGCTGCCTCCAGCCAGTCATCCCCCAGAGGCCCMCGGCCCGTCTTGGATGAGTGATAGAGTTTGGGATCCTCCTCAGGCTTGTATTCCCCGGGGGAGATGGGATCACGAACAATGTCAATGGTGTCTATGGGGGGAACGGTGCTTGTCACCCCACAGCATTTGGCAAGGGGGCACAGGTAGGAAAAMAAGGAAAAAGGGACAAAAATCAGGTCAAATTATTTCCATAAGCCATGCACCCAACACAGCTGGCAGCAAACACTCTCCGTCCTAGAATTCTAAAATCTTGGAGTTCAGAAATCATAGAATCCTGGAATGGTTTCGGTTGGAAGGGACCTTATAGGTCATCTCATTCCACACCCTGCCATGGGCAGGGTCACCTTCCACTATCCCAGGTTGCTGCAAGGCCCATCCAACCTGGCCTTGGAATCTTCCAGGGATGGAGCATCCATAGTGTCTCTGGGCAACCTGTGTCAGGGCCTCACTACCCTCACAGGGAAGAATTTCCTGATAGAACATATAAAATCCCATGGCTGGAACATCACAGACACCCTTGGTGCAACCAAAGATATCCCCATTCCTGTGTGGGATCCCAATCCGGCACCCCAGGGAGCGGCACAGGGAGGAAGGGGCTGAGAGTGTGCAGAGAGCCAGGGCTGACACACATACACGTATTAGCCAGCAGATCTGGAAGCTGCAGATGGGGGACATGGGGGCTGAGGATGGGGACAGCACATGGGGCAGCTCGGCATAGCTCCTGGCTCCCCCCCCAAAAAGCCCAAGGGTCCCCTGAAAAAAGGGCACAGCAAAACCACCACATGACACAGCAGCCTCCAGAGAACTGGGGGGGAGGACAATGAACCCCATCCCCAAACAAAGGTGACCTCTCCCGAAATGAGCATGAGCTCCCYCAAGATGAGGATGACTGACACCCAGGAAAACACAATCCAACAGCCGTTCAGGCCCAATCCAGCATAAAATCTCCTAGAATTTAGCTTTTCCAGCCCTGTCTCCAGGTCATGGTCTGGGGGATCCCAGGGCACCCCAYTGGCTCCCAGTACTGTCTCACATCACTGTCCCAATGGGGACAGGCTGTGCCAAGCTTYGTATTTATTTGTCCCCCTTGATGTCCCCAAGGTGCTGTCAGCCTCTCTTCCTGCAGCTTGGGCTGAAAAAAGGGGAAAAAAGAAAACCAGAGATGCCCTGAATCCACAAAAATGATGCAATACACAGCATGATGCCAAGCATCTTGGATAACAGAAGCAAAGAGCTGGGACAGGACCTGCTGTCCCCAAGCAGCTCCTGGCAGTGTCCTTCCCATCACACTCCAACTCCCTTTGCTTTTGCCACTGGGAGAAAGCTGCCAAGGAAGCAGTTATCCCTGCGGATCACCCAGACCATGTTTTTCCATCGCCCTTTGAAAYGTGAGAGGGGTTTAAATCTGTCAGTGCTACAGGACACCAGGGCAGAGAAAAGTGGGATCCACAGATCCGAGAGAAAAGGCAGATCCAGTGGGATCCACACTGGGGCTGGTCCCACTACAACCCTGCTCCCCGTGGAAGGCAGCAGCCACTGGAGATGCTGAGTGCCCTGTGGAATACCCACAGGACGGGTGCTAGAATGGAAAATCAGGCAGTGGGCATGGGGCCATATCCTGATGCCGTCTGCTTGGCCCTGGTTGCTTCCCAGGGGCAGTAGGGGCAGAATTCCTGCCCCTAGGTCTGAGCCATCGGTATCCCGGCCGGACATCCCCAGTGCCGMAAGAGCCGGGGAGAGAAATAGGTCAGATGAATCATTTCCTCCGAGTGCCTATTTTAGGCCTCCATTTTAAGAGGCAGCATGTCACACTCCACACTCTGGCGCCTGAACTGACCATATCCACACCACCAGGGACAGGAACCTGGCAGAGGGGGAARAATCCCACCCCAAGTTCCCAGTTCAGCCCACCAGTCCCCCCGAAAAGGAGCCAGAAAGCGATCTGGAGCAAAGCCCTGGGGAGAGGGGAAGCAGGGCAGGGAGCAGGAAAATGGGGACATGCTTTTCCAGCTCTCCCTGCTCCAGCTGATCCAGAACACTCCACAGGACCCAGGTTTCAGGTCCCATGTACACCAGAAGAGACTGAGAAGGCAAATCCATGCCAGAACAAGGCTGGAACACGGAAGGAGAGGGGAGCAGCCTGGCACTAGGAAGGAGAAGCTGCAAACAGAAATAGAGGCAAGGGAAGAGGACAAAACTGTCCCTGAATATATCTTTAATGTGGAACTTAATTCAGCAGCACTGAGAGGGAGCAGGCAGGGAGCTCAGGATCCAGGGAGCTCTTCCCTTCCAGCATCCCTTAAACATGAGGACCAGCAAGGAGAGTGAAGTTGAGCCCCTAAGGCCCCATCACAACCACACGCCCATCCCAGAAGCACTATGTGGGAATCCCAGCAGCCACAGTGTCCTGCCCTGCTCCTCAAGCCATCCATACCCACCCAAAATCCTCTGCCTCTTCTCTGCTGCRCTCAGGTTGAAGATGTTGGTCTGCTGCCCTGCATCCGGGCGGTAGTACGTCTCGATCTCAATGGAAAACTTCTCCACGAAGGGACACGTGTACCTGAGGGGCACAGGACTGAGCCTCGGGGCATGGCCAGTCCTGCAGCCCGCCCCWTCACCTCCTAGCCCCCACCTGGTGCGTGTGTAGGGATAAGCATTCCAGGACTCCTCCTCCACCTGGAGTGCGGCTTTGGGGAGCAGCGCCCGGAACCAGCTGGGGATATGGGAGCCAACGTGGTAGATTTTGTGGGTGTACTGGCCACTGCCCCCAGGGCCATCACTGTAGGGTCGGTTGGCCAGGATCTCCACACCGCTGCCCTCTCCACTCGACTCCTCCCGGCTTTTCTTCTGCACAGAGACGATGGCTCAGTGCGGCCCCTCCAAGCCCCAATACCCCCATGGGYGCCCAGAGCCCCTGTGCACTCCCGTCTCCATGTGCTAGCAACCCCCAGCCCCACACCTGCTCCCAGGACCCCTGCTTAGCTCAGTGGTCCCAAACCCACCTGAAGCCTCAGTGACACCCCTGCAACCTGCCAATCCCTTGGGATCGGCCTCAGCCCCCCTCTGTGCCCCTCCAGGCTCCAAGCTCAGCCCCACAGCTCCCAGTTCCCCACACACAGTCCCACAGCCCCCTTACACCCTCCAGCACCCCATGCTGAGCCTCAAAGTCCCCTGTGCACCCCCAGGCACAGCCCCTGCACCCTTTGTGCTTCCCCACAGCCCACTACACCCTTCAGGCTACAATCTCCAGCCCCTCTCAGCCCCCTGCACCCCCTCAGTCTCAGTCCCCAGATCCCTGCACCCCTCCAGCTCCCCATGCCCAGCCCCACAGCCCTGTGCACCCCTTCAGTCTTGGCCCTCGGACCCTACACCCCCCAGGCTCAGCCCCACAAACCCCAGACCTGCGCAGCCCCCGAGCTCATCCCCCAGACTCCTGTAATCCCCAGCCCTCCCTCACTCAGCCCCACAGCTCCCTCAAGCCCTCATGCTCAGCCCCGTATCCCCACCTGGATCATGTAGAGCTGGGCCACCTGGTACTCCTCTAGGCTCATGGGCAGTAGGATGTGGTACTCCTTGATCAGCATGGCGGCGGCGGCGGGGCACAGCGGGGGCAGCTCCTGAGGGGGCTTCCGTTACACCGGACCGGGCCGGCTTCGGGACAGCTCGAGCCGGTGCGGCACCCCTTCAGAACCGCTCGGGGTACACTCAGCTCAGCCCGGTACCGCTCAGTCCGGGTTCGGCCTGTCTCGGAGCCGCTCCGCCCCCGGGTTCGGCTGAGTCCGGTACCGCTCGGCTCCGGGTTTGGCTGGGTCCGGTACCGCTCGGCTACCTTCGGCCCAGGTTCGGCCCGGATCGGAAAAGCTCGGTCCCGGGTCCGGCGGAGTCCGGTACCGCTCGGCTCCCGGTTCGGTTCAGTCTGGTACCGCTCGCCCACCGTCAGCCCTGGGTTCGGCCCGGCTCGGCCTCACTCGGCTCGGCTCCGTTGCCATGGCAACGCGGCCCCCTCCACTCCCCCCACCCGCCCGCCCGCCCGGTCCCCGCCGCACCCCCCGGCCCCACCGAACCTGCGCCGCTC
>QVAJ01001331.1:0-13701 GCA_003546035.1 Mixornis gularis
CCCTTTCCCCCCCTGAGGGCTGAGGCAGTGTCCCTTGTCTATTGAGATTTCTGCAGGCACTTCTGTGTGCCTCAGAGGAGGGTTCTGTGGCTTTGCGTGGAGCACATGAGCCCTGTGTCTTTTCTGTGCTCTCCAGGAGCAGAAAACCTCTTGTAGCGTCTCTCGTGCCTCTGCCATGCCTGGAACAGGGACAACGCTGCAGGCAGCTCTGGTGGCCTCAGAGGTGGATTCTGGGGATTTGCTTGCAGCCGGAGCCTGTGTGTTTTCTGTGTTCTCCAGGACCACAGAAGCTTGTGTAGCTTYGCTCGTGCCTCTGCCATGCCTGGAAGAGGGAGCAGACTCCAGGCAGCTGTTGTGGCCTCAGTGAGGATTTTGGGGCTTTGCTTGCARCAGGAGCCCTGTGTGTTTTCTGTGCTCTCCAGGAGCAGTGAAGCTCATGTTGTGTCACTCGTGCCTTTGCCATGTCTGAAAAAGGAAGAAGGCTGCAGGCAGCTCTGGTTGCGTCATTGGGGCGTTTTGGGGGTTTTATTTGTAGCAGGAGCCCTGTGTGTTTTGTGTGCTCTCTATGAGCAGAGAAACTCGTGTAGCATCGCTTGTGCCTCTGCCATGCCTGGAACAGGGAGAACTCTGTAGGCACCTCTTGTGGCCTCGGTGGGATATTCTAGGGCTTTGATTGCAGCAGGAGCCCTGTGTGTTTTCTGTGATCTCCAGTAGCGGAAATGCTCGTCTAGCTTTCCTTGTGCCTCTGCCATGCCTGGAACAGGGAGAAGGCTGCAGGCAGCTCTGGTGGCCTTGGTGGGAGGTTTTGGGGCTTCGCTTGCAGCTGGAGCCCTGTGTGATTTTGTGCTCTCCAGGAGCAGAGAATCTCCAGTGGTGTCACTCATTCCTCTGCCATGCCTGGAACACAGAGAACGCTGCAGGCATCTCTGGGTGCCTAGGTGGGGTGTTGTGTGGCTTTGCTTGCAGCAGGAGCCCTGTGTGTTTTCTGTGCTCTCCGAGAGCAGAGGAGCTCGTGGAGTGCCGCTCATGCCTCTCCCTGCCCTGCAAGACATTCTGCTCCACCTTGCGTTTTCTAGTGTCTGCAGCAGCCAGAAGCAAGGCCCTGCTGCTAGTTGCTTCTTTTCCATGGCATAGCAGTCAGCAACTGCAAGCTCTCTTTTGCAGAGAGAACGCTGCACACAGAGCTTGTGGCCTCGGTGGGGATTACTGTGACTTTGCTTGGAGCAGGAGCCCTGTGTGTTTTCTGTGCTCTCCAGGAGCAGAGAAGCTCATGTAGCATTGCTCATGACTCTGCCATGCCTGGAACACAGAGAACGCTGCAGGCATCTCTGGGTGCCTCGGTGGGGGATTCTGGGGCTTTGTTTGCAGCAGGAGCCCTGTGTGTTTTCTGTGCTCTCCAAGTGCAGAGAAGCTTGTGTAGCTCCACTTGTGCCTCTCCCAGCCCWGCAAGACATTCTGCTGCACCTTGCATTTTCCCGTGTCTGCAGGAGTCAGAAGAAAGGCCCTATTGCCTAGTTGCTTCTTTTACATGGCAGAGCTGTCATCATCTGCCAGCTCTCTTGCAGAGAGAATGCTGCATGCAAAGCTTGTGGCCTCGGTGGGGGGTTCTGTTGCTCTGCTTGCAGCAGGAGCCCTGTGTATTTTCTGTGCTCTCCAAGTGCAGAGAAGCTCGTGGAGCACCACTCRTGTCTTTTCCAACCCTGGAAGCCATTTTGATTCAGTTGGAGTTTTGCCACATCTGCAGCAGCAGGAACAAATTTCTTGCTTCTTAGTTGTTTGTTTTCCAGATAAGTGGTATCAAGAACTCCAAGGTCTCTTTTGCAGAGACAACACTGCACTCAATATTCTGTTTGTGTGCTTGTTTTTGTTGATTTGCTTGGGGCAAATCCCTGTGTGTTTTCTGTGTTCCTAGCAAGCCAAGAAGGTACTGCAGCACCTTATTCTGTAACCTGTGCCATGGCACAGGTTTCCCGAAAAAGCTGCAGCTGCCCCTGAATGCACCCAAGGTATGGTTATGCAGGGCTTCCTGCGAAGGAGGGATGGGATGGAATGAGATGTCATGGGATGGGATGGGGGGGGAGGATGTAAGGAGGGGATGGAACTGTGGGGATGAGATAAAGTTTTTGAGGGCTGGGGATTCCAGTGTGGGGACAGGGTGGTTTGGGCTTTTGGAGTGTGGCACTACAAAGAGGGACAGCAGGGGCCACTTTTAGGGACAGTGTTGCTGATTTTAGTAATTTTGGGGCCTTGAAGTGTCTTCTGGGTGGTTGCAGTTCAATTGGGAAGGCTGAGGTAAAGGTGTGAAGCTGTGCAGGGCTGAGGTGAAGCGGAAGGGATTTTGGGAGAGGGCATGTGTTTCCAGGAAGGAAGGAAGGAAGGAAGGAGTCCAGGTCTTGTTGTTGCCAGCATCTGGAGCCTGAAATCTGATGTTTGCTGGCACCGGCACTGCACAAATGTGGTAATTTGCCAGTGCCAGGAGTCCCCATCCAGCAAATCGGCAGTGCCTGCAGTGCCCAAGTGCGGTGTTTGCCGGCACTGGCAGCAGCCAGATGTGACAGTTTCCTGCTGCTGGGGCACTTGGTAGTCTGGCTGAGCAGGAAAGGTGACCCTGAACCAGGAGATTTCCTTGTGGCTGCAGCAAAGCCTGGGCATGCAAAGACCTTCCCAACGCTGTGCCCTGAGCCAGGAGGGATTGTGCCACAGCAGCTGAGCCTAACTTTCTTCTGGCAGGCACCTTCAGAACATGGAGTATGGAGAAGGCAGAGCTGACTGTCAGCTTTGCACAGTCCTCCAGAAGAATCCTGTGTGTGAAGCAGCCTGGGAGCAGGCTTGAGCTGCCAGGGGCTGCCAATGGAGAGGCCTTTTCTCCCCTGTGGCCTGAGGCCCTGGGCCTAGGCCTTTGCAAGGGCCCTAGAGCTGCCTGCCAAGGGGCCTTTTTCAGTGGGATGAGAAGAGTGCTGCTGCAAAGCTGTCCTSSAGCTGCTRTTGCTGCMGRTGTGCCTGAGGAGAGCTGAGTGCATGAGGGCTCAGGTGCTGTGTGTGTGCAGGTGAAATAGCTGAGGGAGGAAGCAGCTCTGCTGGGGACGAAGTTGTTTTTTTCTTGTGGTTTTTGTTTTGTTTTTTTAATGACTCTTCCCTGTCAGCTCTGGGCACAGCTCTGTTAACTGTATCTGACACTTGCCTGTGGCACTGTGGAGGTGGCCAAGGGGACCTTCCTTGAGCTGTGTGCAGAGAAATCCACATCAGTCCCGGCTGGGGCTGGTCAGTGGCTGGTCAGTTGTCTGAACTGGACGCAGCTCTGGATGCTTCCCTTTTGGGTGTCTCCAGTGAGGGAACACTGGTGCTGCCGCCGCTGTGGTGTCACAGAGATGGGAATGTTGGGGCTGCCCCACTCCTGCCCTGCCTCCAACAGCTCTGTCAGTCCCCGAGTGGACACAAAGGCTGAGTCAAAGGGTGAGAATGGCAGAAAGGGCTGAGCTGGGAGATGCCCAGAGGGATCATGGAGTCCAGGCAATGGCAGCCTGGGCATCCCTGGCAGCAGTGTCCAAACGCTTCTGGAGCTGTGGCAGCCTCAGGGCTGTAACCCATTTCAAATACGGTAACATCAACACCTGTTTCTCCTAATGATCCTCCCCCTGAATTATTTGTAAAGACATTAGCACCCATCTTTCATATTACCTGGCTTACCATGTCTCAGGAAATTGTCTGAAACTATACACAGCTGGTGATGCCTGAGCCAGGCACAGAACATGCAGMGATCTGACATCGAGCAACTTCTCATCTATGAACAACCACGGGTTCAATGCCAGTGTGTAGTAGTCACGGTAAATAGAAACAGGCCAGTGAATCTTAAGTGCCAGCAGGACTGACTGGTGAAAAACAAACAAAGCAACCCATATTCACCAGTGTGTTCACATGATCCACTTGTGCCATTAACACCACAACAACAGTCATTACTCTAGAAGAAGCTGCAAACAGAGCAAGTGATCAGGTCAAGGGCAGAGAGAGTGTTTAACAGGTAGAACTCTAGCCAGCCCCACAGAAAATCAGTTTAAAACGCTGCACTAATTACAGCRTCTGTTTGAACAGAGAAGCAATTTTACAGCAGGGAGAGCAGGAATGCACAGACTGGCCTAACCCTGCTGAGCAAACTCCTGTAGTTGTGCAGTCACAGGCAAATAAACAGAGACTTTTGCTTCTCCTGAGCTTGCACAGCAGCAGGTCACAGGCACACAGCTGGGAAAATGAGTATCCTGAAGGACTGCCTGCAAGAACAACTCCTGGCAAGGGGAGCCCTGAGCTCATGGCACAGTTTATGGAGTGGAGGTTAATACCCAGAGCTAGGATTTGCTCTGGTTTGAAAGACTTTTTGTCAGAATGGGAGATGTTCCTGTTAGATCCCAGCCTGATCTCTGACTACTTCCTTGGGTCAAAGCCCTCTGTACAGACAATCAGCCCAAGCCTCCCTGCACTGCACAAAGTAGAGCGGAAGGGACCGGTGTCTGCACAGAGCCTCCAGAAAGGCATTTCCATCTCCTATACGTCTCAATTCACCAGAGCCTCCCTGGAGAGACCTAATTTGCTGGGCAATTTATTCCTAACAACTGCTCCCACCCTAACTAGCAAAGTCCCCTGTGTAGAGATGGAAGAGAAGGATCATTATCAGTCAGAAAGAAGATATTCAGGGTTTTCGTTTATTTTATTTTGTTGTACTGCTAGGGAGCTGAGCATGAYAGGAAAGGTGTGCTAATGTCACTACRAACAATTCCATTGGTGAGGGTATAGGTGGTAACATCTTTGAAATGGCTCTTAATGTTTCTACCAACTTCAAGGCAGGTTTGTTACAGACAGTCTGACTCCTGAAACAGACAAATAGGTTCACACAAGCCTGAGTTTCTGAACTTTGGTGAAAAATTACATGTTTAAGCAGAAAATATGTGGTGGACGATTTGGGAAGGCTGTACCTTCTTAGTACATCAGAAAAAGAAGAAGGCAACATGTAGCCAGGAGTTTAAAAGGATGCTGTGTCCTCCAAAACCGAGAGAGAGAAAACCTCGTGGGGATGTGCCCCAGTGGACTCTCTCTTTACTCAAATAAAGTTGCAGAACTCCTCTGTCTCCTTTATGGAGAGTGGATTTTCATACTGTGATATTTCTGCACAGGCAGATGGATGGCTCAGAATATGTATTCAGAGCTGGTCCTCCAAATTGCACCATTTCTAAGGCTCTAATTCCCAGACAGTAGGGTTTGACTCAAATTCTTCTTATAGATGTGGTTAGTTCCCATAGTTGTGCAATTCTGCACATGGGATTTGTTTCACAGGATTTCTTCTTTCTTTGAAAAAGGGCAGATGTAAGAAAAAGCCTAAAAAGTTTCCTGCTGTTTAAAAATATTCATTAAAAAAAAAAAAAATAAAGTAAACCTTCTGGTTCAGGAAAAACGCATAGTGAGAAAAAATTGAGTTTATGGATCTTTTGAAATTCCTAGTGTGCTAAGGGTTGTAGTGTTTAAGGCTCAAAATACAGTTTAAGAATCCAGTGACATCYAAGAGTGGATGGAGTGGATTTGTTTTTTCTCTGCTCTGTTTGGTGATGTATCAATAGCTCTTTCAGGCAGCAGAAAAGTCTTGCTGACTCCATCCAAGATTCCTCACTAGCACAGGACTTAAAAACCAAAAATTAGGCCGGCCTGAAAAGTGCTCCTTAAGTGTTTTTCACTCTCATCTTTGAGTGCTCCTGCATGCTCTGGGATGATTTTTGTCCCCTATTTGATGGGAACTAGTTTCTGAGCAGTGCACAAACCTTCCAGGAAAGAGCAGAACCGCCCCTGCCTTTTCCAGGGCCCCTCTCAGGCTCAGGGCTCAGCTCCATGCCTCGTCCTCCCACAGCAGCACCTGTCCTAAGGGCACATCTGGCCCTGCTCAGAGCTGCATGGGTGCATCGGTTCCCAGAGCCCCCAGAGCTGTCAGCAGGAAGCAAAGGACAGCCTTGCTTTTCCCCCAGAGATCACCCAAGCAGCTGATGCTCCACTGGCAGCTCCAGCTTGTAGGTGCAGTCCCTGCTGAGAATGAGCTGCCTTTTGGCCGCTGCTTTTGCTTTGCAAGGAAAGAATTGCACTCACCCTCACAGAAACTGCATTTTCTGATTCAAGGGCATTTTATAAACAGAGAAAGAAAGGAAAAATCCAGCCCAAGGTCAAAGGCTAAATGAAAAATCCAAGGCCTCAAAGCTATTGAGCCACTCAATTCCCATAATCTTTTATCACAGGCTAGAGTCTCAATCCCAAAGTTTCTCAGCTGCCAGAGACCACTTTCCTAGGTGGTCAGAAAAGAATTTGGAAAACTAACAAAAAACTGGCAGAAACTGGATGGTCCTTTGTTTTTGTTCATAGAGTAAGAAAAATGAAATCCTTTTGCAAGAACCTGAGCTCCCTAAATGTGTAGGGCAGAAAAATGAAGAATTATTGCTCTTTGGAGATGGCACTGTTTTGCCGTGGAGTTGGTTTTATGACACCCAGTGGCAATGATCCATCTGTGATGGGGAGACTTGAACTAACGCATAAAGATGCTTTTCAGGGAGCATCAAGTCACAACAGGCAGGCTGGAGAATCAGGAGGCTCTTAAACAAATACTCTTCATTTTAAACAAACTGCCTCAGAATGCTAGAATAGTTAATTCCTTCCAACAGTTACAGTGAAATCTGGGTTCCAAAAAGGTAATTTTTTCCAGAACAAAAAGCTGCAAAGTGCACACAAAGTGAAGCTGAGGTGCCTCTGACGGTGGATCTCCCTAGATYCCCTTTGCGAGGAGGCTCCGTGAGCAGCACCACCAGTCCTGAGGGCCCAGCTCCCTACGCAGGTGTGTGTGCCCCAGAGACACTGCCTGGGCGGGCACCACGGGCTGCCTAGAACCTGCACAGTAACAAAAGCTTTTTACAAGCCCACAAAAAATTTAAATCAGCTTTTGATTAAAGTATCTCGAAGGAAACACCACCTGTAACACACCRTTACAGCACATGGTTTTAAAATAGTTTCCCACTGAATGTTTGAAAATGCTTCAACAACTCTCCATCAGCCTTTTTCCCCCGGGCCCCGCCAGGGTCCTCATGGCCACGGTCGGGCCGGGGTCCTGCCCTCGGAGCCCGCTGCGGACACGGCGCCGGTTCGGCGGCCGAGTGCTCCCCGGGCCGCCCGGCACAGCCCTCGCAGCCGCTCTCGGCCCCCAAGGCATTTGCGCTCTTCACACAGCCCGGCACTCCTCGGGAAGGTTCTGGGAAGGCGTCGGTCACAGGCTGCCGCAGCACCGGGAATCTCTGCGCTCTCTCGGCAGCGCCCCGAGGCCATCGCTGTGSCCAGCTCCGCTCCAGGGCAACGCGTCAGCTCCTCCTGCACAGCGGCCCGGCAGCTCCTACGGCTCCGCTGCGGCCTCGGGCAGCCGCTTTCGGCTCCCACAGCCCGCCGAGGGCCGCCCTTCCCGTGCCGGGGCTGTGCCAGCGCTCCAGGCACCGAGAGGAGCTTGAAACCGCCTTGCTCAGGTTGAAAAACCCCAAGAGCACCTTCTGGCCCTCCTCATGCGCCTTCCGAGGGACTCCAACCCTGCGGGAAATCCCCGGATCGGAACAAAATGCTGCCCCAAGGGAGGCACTTTGAACATCCACCTCYGGTTCCTTCCTACCCTAAAGATCCCGGGAGCTGCCCCGGTGCCCCAGGGTTTGGGGCAGGGAGGCTCCGAGCAGTCCCTCAGGCCCCGGTGCTGACGTTTAGCCCGGCCTCTCTCGCTGTAGCCGGCTCCCGCAGAGTCCCGGGGTGACCGAGCTACCCCCGCCCAGCGCCGCAGAGCCCCAAGCCCCTGCTCAGCAAAGGATCAGTGTCCATTCCCGGCCCCTTGCCGGGGACTCCGGCCGTTCTCCACCCCGGCACAACCTGCTCCTCCCACTGCAGCTCCCCCGAGGTGGGCACCGGGGGTTCCGCCGTGAGGCGCGGGTGCCTCTCACAGGGATGGAAAAGAAACGGACCCATGTGGATTCCTCTGCAGACATCTCGGTGCAGGTCACCCTGGCCACCTCCTGAGCCATAAGGCCACAGACAAGTTTCAGATACACAACTCTGTCCAGAGCTGCCAGGGAAGAGAGGAAGGGAGGGAGGGGGCAAAAGGTAGGCATGTTATAAACAACAATATAATATTGGCTTTTGCCTTTATGTATTAGCTTTTGTATGTTGTTATTAGTCACAAGTATTTTGATATGGTACAATTTGTATTTACTTTTAACTGCCTTTGGTATAGTATAATCTGTCAGTTTATGTATACACCGTATAGCCTATATAAATAGTAGTGTGATAAATACATCTTAGATGGTAGCAAAATATTAAAATAGAGACTTGTGATTTTTTTTTCCATGTAACTATCTCAGAGAATGGTGTAAAATAATTAGGTGATTCCCCACGTATGGACTATCTTATCTAAAAGACAAAATTACGGGGACAAGAACCAGAACACCAAAAAAGAATGTATTAACTCCTCGTTACCAGGGAATGGAAGAACAACAGGGTGGAACCAGAAGAAGAAATAAAATACATTGATGTAATCAACAGGATGGCATGCAGACAAGTCAAAGGTTAAAACCATGCAAGAAAATCCCTGAAACAATCCCTTAATGTTTGAATAATGCATAAAACTAATGAATATTGTGAAAAATGCAGGTTCAGTCTTAGAATATTTTTCAAAAGTTTAATAAGGAAATAAAAAAAGGACAATGTCCAGCACTGGGGTGTTCTTAGCAAAGAGCCAAAGAAGATGCCGTTACATTAAGACAGTGTTACCTATATACAACTGTACTAAGGTACATACGTATTCATTAGTTTCATGCCATTATTCAAACATTCGTGTGAACTTTGTGTTACAGGAATTCTTCTGTTTGGTTTCTTCATACTCTGTCTTATTTGCATGATAAGTGCATTATCTGCACACATATCTGTGTGTCAAGTTAATATATTTTATTCCTTCTTGTGTCTCCATCTTGTTTTATGTCCTCTGATAAGAATTTAGTATATCTTCTTTAAAGAAAAYATACCATTTAACATGGGGATTTCCAGTTGTCCTCCGGTGTTCTGGTCTGTATCACGGCTATCCCATCACTTAGAGAGGTCAGTCAAGAGATGTGGGAAACAACTTAATTCAGAGTTTTATACAGTTCTCTTGGTTACATAGAAATATTTTAACATTTTATATTCTGCTAAGGCTTACAGTATGATGCATTAATCACACTATTATTTCTATGAGCTATAAGGTGTATACATCAACATAATATGTTCATCCCACTGTTATTTCCATGGCCTGTAATTAAAATGAAAAATTAAGTTATATTAGTAAGCAGCTAAAAGGGGTGATAAATTGTCCTATACTTACAATAGCARCAGATAAAGACTAATACACAAATGTGAAAGCCAATATTATAGRGTTACTTTTAATGATRTGTATCTACCCCTGTGTGGATGCTGACAGCCTGGTCAAAGAGAAATTTTTAGGCATCGGGCAGCAGCAGAGCCTGTGGGAAAACAAGTCAGATAGACTTTCCCAGGCATTGCTCTGGAGGAGCTGGGAGAAGACATTCCAAACAATTTCTAATCTCTGCACCTGCTGTTTTGCCAACTTGTTTACTTGCAAAGATGTTTATGAAGAGGTGTTGGTTTGAATGACCAATTGTGTCCAATTGTATCGGAACAGTATATAAAACAGGTTTGCTTTCTAACAAATGTTGCTATATGCTCTCCAAGAAGACTTGGAGTATTATATCGTTATTTGCTSTCCCAACTACATAATGATACCCCTGTAATGTAACAGTGYTAACAGTGTACTTTTGGCATGTAGCCAAGCACACCCCAGCACTGGATATTGTCCCTTTTTTATCCCTTATTAATTTTTTAAAAAAATTCTAAAGAATGAACTTTGTTTTTCAGAGGCAGGAAGGAAAGCTATGGGATAATCACAGTCCTGGAGGCAGTGACTGGGCTTGGTATTGATACCATTTTACAGACAGATAGTTGTGACTGTCTCTGGACATTAATTCTCATGCTCAGTCCATTCTTTCAGATCTTTCTTGAAGTGGGTTGGAGGCTTTGGGGGTCTTGAGTGGTCACTTCTCCCACCCCGCTAGATCAATCTTTGCTTGACAGATCCTGCCCTKCCCTGTGCTGATGCTGTCTTCTGTTTGTTGTGTTTCCAGGGACTGGAACAACGATGTTTGTGCCAGAAGAGTGGTGCCCTACCCCCACATTGCCCCTTGCATAGTCACATTGTGTTCTTCCCTCTTCACTAACAGTCCTTGAATGGGTTTTGGTGTTTGAGACATCTCCATCAGCCCCTTCTCGTCTGGGATCCTCCCCAAACCAATGATAACATGCTCCTAAGTGATCTTGGAAAGCTGTCAGTTAATAAACAGATCTTTGAGAGTGTAACTAATTTAGAAAGTAAACCCTGACCCCCCTTTGTCTTCATCAAAGATCTGTAAGAAAGGAAAGTGCTGGTGTAAAGCAAAATAGGACCTAATTTAGAAGTTCGTCTGCACCATCCCTGCAGCCTGCACTGAAAAATATTTCTCACTAAAAATCTAGAACTACATTAGTATCTATGAAACCCTGCCCCCAAAAGGATAACTACAGATATTAATAATGAAAAATTACACCACTCCAATATTAAATAAAATCTTACAGCTATTTAATAAAAGTATCCCTAACCTCTGACCCTAACAATAACCCCTAATCTAACTCTAACCTACCCTAATTGTAAGTCCTAGCCTTACTCCTAACCAAACCGCAGCCCTAACCGCTAACCCCTAACTGTAATCTCTAACCCTAACTGTACCCCAAACCCTTTCCTTTACTCTGCCCTTGGTTTCAGTGTTGGGGCCCTCAGCTGGGCTGGTGGTATCCAGTTGATGGCACACCTCTCTGCAACCCCGGTGTTGTCCAGGTGGAGTGTTGTATTGCAGCAGGTGTTGTCCAGGTAGGAGTGTGTGACCTGGGTACCGTCCACATATAGTACCTCTGGCAACAGATGTTATCCAGGTGTATCTATGTCACACCTATGAGTGACTCAGGTGTGTGTCTGTCACACCCATGTGCAACCCAGATGTTGTCACCCTTTACTGACACATTCCCTCCTCAGTTGATTCCATCACCTTCATGGGAACAGGCAGGGATGGATAAACATTTCACACATGACATCTGCGTTGCTGCCCACATGCATCTGTGTACACACACCTGACACAGGTGTTGCTCAGCAGGTGTTTATTGCTATTTCCACCATAATGCAACCTCTGTGGGGGCACATGCTTCTGTGGGGGTGGGGTGAGGGCTGTGAGGCAACCCCCCCTACCCCAAACGTCCCAGGTGTCAGCCGCTCACAACCCGCAGACATACACCTGCTCCTCTGTGGTCCTGGGAGGGTTGGGGGATACCGAGGGGGTCTTGTGGGGAGCCAAGGAACTCCAGGGGGCCTCAGGGGTCTTTGACAGGGTGCCAGGGGTCTCAGGGGGTCCCTCAGTGGCCTCAAAGTGGTCAACCCGGAAAACCCAGCGCCCCGGGACCCCCACGTTGCTGCGGTGACTGAGGCTCTGCACTGCGGGTGTGCGCGACCCTGGCACATTGTAGTAGTGGACATCGTCCCCACTGTTGAAGCCAGCCTGCAGGGGGGAAAATGGGGGAACAGGAGGGAACACAAAGGAAGGGGAACAGGGGGACAGGAGAAGGTTGGGGTAAATTCTGCACAAATTCCCATTGAATTTTACCACCTAAAATCCCGATTTCAGACCAAACGTCTCTGATTTCACCACAAATCCCCTTAATTCTACCCCAAATTCTACTAAAAATCTCCCTAATTTTACCCCAAATCCCTTTAATTCCACCCGATTTTACTTAATTCCACCCCAAAATGATTTACCCCTTCAAGGCCAGAATCCCTCCTAGCCCAGTGTCCCCCATCTCTTGGACTGTCCTCATCTGCACAGGGATGTTCCCATGCCTGATGTCCCCTGTCCCTCTCTGTGTCTCCACCTGTGCAGGGATGCCCCCCAGGCCAGTGTGGGGATCCCCCTGGTTAGCAATGCCAGTTGTCCACTGCAAGTCCCCGTAGTTGAGCAGGACAAAGCAGGTGGTATTGTCGGAGGCCAGCACAGCCTGGAAGGTGTTCACCTGCAGGGGGACATTGTCACCATGTCACCGTGACCCCCAGCTGTGTCTCCATTCCTGTGTCCCCAAACCTTTGGTGCCACCATGGTTAGGGACATCATGGTTACAAGTCAAGATATTTGAGCCCCCCCCACCTTGTCCCATGTCCCACCTTATTGGAGGCAGCCCCAAAATAGGCCACACGGTCCCAGGTGGCCACAAATGCCCAGGTAGGCTGTGGGGGCGGGTCCCCAGGTGGCACAGCAGGTGCCAGGTCCTCAGCCAGACGTGCCAGCAGCTGGGGGTCCCGGCTCTGCCGGTAGAAGACGTCTCCTCCCAGACGGGTATCCACATCAGCCCAGTACGGTGCCACAAAGGGGTGGTGGCCTGGCAGTGGGAAGGGCTGGGGGGTGAACTCTGGGACGATCGTCCCGAAGGACACCACACCGTTGTTGTTCACCTGCAGGCAAAGGTCACTCATGGGACACACCTGAGTGGCACCAACCACAGTGACCCTCCATGGTGGTCCTAGGTGCAGGTCCCACTGAATCCAGTCATGAGGATCCCAACCACGGTGATCCCTGTCATGGTGGCCTCAACTGTGATGACCCTCAACCTCCAGTCAGTCACCGCAGAACCTCCCAGTACAGGCCKGGAACCCCAAAACCACCTGAGGGTCCCAAAGATGTCCCCAATGCCTTCAGGGACCCCCGTGGGCATCCCTGATGTCCGCAGGGGTCCCCACTCACCGACATAGTAGAGGAGGAGGAAAAGGTTACATCAACTCTGGTGGCTGCATCCAACTTGTCRCCCTCCCCTCGGTGTCACCCTCCACCTGYGTCACCCACCAAATGTCACCTCCCCCACGACCCCCTGGTTACATGACCCACATAGAGTGAGCGGTGGGCACGCCCAAAGAAGGAGAAGTTTTCCTGCAGGAAGATCTCAGGACTCGTCCCGTCGTCCTCGTGGTGGGTGGCCTCATCCCCCACCTCTGGTCCAAAGGGGTACAGGACCCCACCTGGGGACACACACCTGTCACACACCTGGAACACAGTGGCACACAGGTCCCCACCTGGGGGACACACCTAGTGGCAGCTGGGACCTCCCAGTATGGAGTTGGGACCTTCCAGTATGGAGTATGGGCCTGGGACTTCCCATATGGGTCAGGGACCCCTAGTGTCACCCGAGAACCTCCCAGTGTGGGCATGGAGCCCACTGGTAGGGGACTGGGATGTCCCAGTATAGAGCTGGAACCTCCCAGTATGGGCCTGGCACGTCCCCAGTATAAGCCTGAGACCCCAAACTCACCGAAGGGTCCCACAGGAGTCCCCGATGTCCTCAGGGGTCCCCACTYYTCKGCGTGGCTGAGGAGGAGGAGGAGGAGGATGGGGGGGACCTTCATGTGTCCAGGCCTGGGAGAGTGTGAGGGGATCCCCCATTAAACGTGTCCCCAAATCCCCTATGACCTCTCCATCTTCCCCATGTCCCCAGTGTCCCCATATCCCCCCATGCCCCTCCATGGCTCCCCCAATGTCC